>JASDQU010310026.1:87701-100751 GCA_032191745.1 Picea mariana | reverse complement strand
AAACTCTCCACTTCTAGTTTCAACTAATTTATTTTTAATTGTTTTCTTATTGCAACCACTTAACCCATGACTAACCACTTTTACTAGTCAACTTCTTCTAGGAGATTCTAGAATAATTTGACTTCTTTTACCTTCTTGATTTCTTTGACCTTCTAGGGGATTCTAGATAAATCATGAGGTTTCTCCAACTTCACATAGCCATAACTCTCTAACCATGAGGATTTGTGTGACATTCCACATATCACCAGAAATTACATGACATATACTATCCATCTAGAATAGTTTCTCCTGAAAATTTATTGATCTTAATTACATTATTCCTAAATCAAACATGGGTTCCCTAACCACATTGTTGGGCTACTCAACCAGTTAACCATTTGGACTTCACAAAGCATATTCCCATGAGGGATTTCACCATAAGGGGACCACTTTGAGAAATTTATCCAAGAGCATCTTCCCATGAGGTATTTCACCATAAGGGGACCACTTTCAAGTTTATACATTTGGTTCTTCCTATCAACCATGACATGACATCAATGATACAACTCCCTTTATATAAACACATCATTATGACACCACTTGGCATCAACCCTTTGACAACAATTACATCAATGACCATATAACCAATAATGACCATGTAACCAATAATAAATATATCAATGATACAAACACATCACTATGATAATACTTTACATATACCCTTTGACATCAATGAAAACATAGTACAACAATCTCCCCATTTGTCATTGATAGAAACACCAACATTGATGTCAACACCAATCAATGATGGCAACACTTGGACATGGAAATGTTCATGCTCCCTCTATGATCATCGTTCCTCATCAATGTTAATCTTGCCAAATCAATGTGACTATCTCTCCCCCTTTGAAATCAATGGAAAAGGGTATATCTCTCCTTGGGGTTGGTCCCCCTTCCTGAACTCTCCTTGGGGATGCTCCCCCTGTCTGGATTCCTTTGAGTTTCATTTGACTAATTTATCTCATAGACAAGGTGCCATAACATCACTGACAACATAACCAATAGTATACCTTATTAGGAATGCATCAGTCCACACATGAAAGTTTGTACCATGCATTTGAGATAGATAAGATTCAACACTCGACCATATTTCATCACCATACATACATAAAATCACATGCAAGAATATAATCATTAAAACCTGCAAAAAACCATGTCAAATCTTGAAAAATAGAGTGATACCATCAAACCATGTTGCAACTCATTTGTACACTCCTCTTCTTAATGATTTTTCCACATGTACGCATCATGTTCCATGGACAGCTCGTGTATCTATACAATTTTCTATAGTTCACCTCACATATGTACGTGAATTCTCCCACAAGAGCTCGTGTATTCTTTAGAAAGAGTGAATCTTTCTTGATTCTTTATTCCTTCATTCATGTATGGTTGTTTAGTCTTCTTCATCCACTTATGAGAGTGTCATGATTTCTCTGTACTTGTACTCTAAGTTTCCATCCTTTCAACATTGTCTTCCTTCGAATTTACATGTTCTCTTCTTTCCATGCTATATGAAGCACTCCTCATTGTCTGTCTCCTTGAATTCCAACAATCTTGAGCTTTGTGTCCAAACCCAATTTAGCTCTAACATCTCATGGTGTGACAATGAGCAGCAATGTGTCCTACTTGATTATATCTCCAACATCTTAGGGTGTTATGAAACCTTCCAACATATTTCCTTGCATAATGTCTGCAATCCAAAGCTTTGTAACCATATTGATTACATAAGAAACAGTGACCATGAAAATAAATTCCATACCTTTGCTTTGGTGTCCACCTTGAAGGTATTTCTCTTCTGAATTTTCTTTGAAGTGTAGGGATGGATTCTTGATGTTTTATTTTTTTATTCTTATGAAGGTTTACTTGATTTTTGTATGTGCTTGACTTGCAGCATTGGTTCCACCTTTTGAGAATAAAGGACTTACCTCATTGATCCAGGAGGATATCGGTGGCCACCCACCTATTCCAACTAGCTCCTCTTGACAATTTTTAGTTCAACACATTCTTTTGTACTTCTTTTTAATTATGGGTTCTACACTTATGGGGTTGTTTGAATCCATACACATATTCTAGGTGGATATTGGTGGCCTCTCACCTAATCCAACTTGCTTATTTTGTTTGTTTTCATGTCAACACATCTTGTTGTACTTCCAGGGCCGTTTTGGAGCCCTAAACAGTGTTTTTTTGGCTCTCCATAGTCAAACTGTAGATGGAGTCAGAGTTTTATGGTGTAATGTGTAGTTATCTAAAATACCTTTCTAACAAGCTATCATGCGCCTAAAACAGAGGTCGTATGCAAATGTTACGACCCCGAAAAGTTGAGGTACCAACTTACCCATAGAGGCCCACATAACTTTTGGCGTTTCATCTCCTAGGGTTAGATTTTTGGATGTATAGGGTTTTGGAATTCATGAGTAATGTTAATAAGGCCTTTGGACCCTCATTGTAACCATTATGCTCAGAAGGATGCGTGTAACATCCACATCTCTTCTCAGAGATAGCTACCACCATTCGAGCAAGTGTTTTAGTTCTGCAGTTTTACAGTTACATCCTATTTCATTCATTTGATAGAAGATATTGTTCACTGGATATTTGTTTTGTTCTTCATATCCCTGTGTTTATTTTATTTAGTCTGTCAATCAATTTGATCCACTCCCAAATTTGGATCAAAGGTATCAGAGCGATCTTCTCTTCATTAATTTTTCTTCGTGCATGTCCCCAGCAAGATCTGGGTACAATAAGTTGGGACTCGAACCAATCGATCCATTGTAAGATTGGTCATGTCGAGCATGAAAACAACCCATGGGAGAAGAAAATAAATATGATGGAGCAGGAGATCCTTTTAAAATGTTTCTCGAGGAATCCCTTGCACGACAAAGGAACGAAATGATGGACAACTTTGTGCAGATCCTTCTGTGGTTGCCAACGGGAGAAGCATCTTCATCAAGTGGCCATGCAACCCCCTTGAAGGTACAAGTAAATTTTTATATTCCATTATTTTAAGGACTAATATATGAAGATGTTGTAGATAAATGGTTGAATCTTCTCGAAGGGTATTTTTTTTCCACAATTTTTTCGATAGGGAAAATATTACTTTTTCACTCCTCAAGGTCATCCCCCATGTTAAGGACTAGTGGGAAACTTACTCTGATCAAAGGGCCATAGAGGAATCTGCAATATTTGGGGTTTCCCCTACATGGGATTCCTTCCAGGATGCCATTAAAGAACAATACTACCCTGTTGGAAGCTACGAGGACCAGTACACTAGATGGACCACCCTATGTCAAGAAAGGGACCAGACAGTACCGGATTTCATCAATAATTTCCATACCTTGCACACCAAATTGGGTATCAAAGACTCTAAGCGACGTCTAGTGCTAAAATACCGCGGCTATTTTCATAGATAAATTAAAACAAAAATGGATTTTTCTGGACATCACCTCATTGGGTACAACTTATAGATATGTTGTCAAGATCGAGAAGAAATTTAAGAAGAAGAGGTGAGAGTTTGGATCTGCAAACTCCTCACAGTCGAAGTAGGGTAAAGGTGGACCCAACCCACACAACAAGGGATAGAGAAAAGATGGCCACTATCAATACAACCAGTCTAAGCCACAACAAAAGAAAGGCAATGAGAAGACAAAGAAGGACACGATAAAATCATGTGAATACCATAAAACCCCTTGGCACAACACTGAAGAATGTTGCTCCAAGCAGTCACTCATGGAAGAGCTGAAGACTTCCAAGTCCAAGACTGATTCTAATTCTGAATCAAATCCAGAAGGAGGGAATCAGATTATCGATAATGAACTCAATGCCACTGTCTCTACCACCAAATTCTAGCCAAGTGAAACAAAAGAACCAGAGGAAGGGGAACACCTCTTTCATTCATAGATGTGGGTAAAGGGGGATCTACTTCATTTCATTATCGATAGTGGCAGTCAGAAGAACCTAATCTCAGCAGAGGTCATCAAGTGGGTATACTTTTTGACGACACCGCACCCACATCCCTACACCATTGGCTGTCTTTTCCAAGGAAGAGATCTTTGTGTTAGCCAATAGTGTCATCTTCCCTATGGCATCAAGCCTTTCAAAGATGAGGTATTGTGTGATATTTCTCCCCTTGAAGTTTGTGATGTTCTTTTAGGACAATCATATTTTTGGAAGTGTCATGGTGTGTATGAGTCTAGACCCTGCAGTGTTATTATCACTTTGGGTAGACAAAGGATACCAGAGGTAGCGTCTCCTACTGCTATTTCTTTAATCTCTACTCAGAAATGCAGTAAGTTTGTTTCATAGACCAGGAAGTTCATCTTATTTGTGATCCATGCTCACAATAAGCAGAAGGTCGCCGCCACATCCATGGCCTATACAAAGAGCCTCTCTTCGTAGCAGAAGCAAGTGGACAGGATCGTGGAATAGTACAGAGACATCTTCTCTTCACCCACCGGGGTACCGACGCACTGCCAAGTCAAGAATCCAATTGATCTAACCCTCAGTGCACCTTTTCCTAATGGACAAGTCTATCTTTGCTCGTTGATGGAAAATGATGAAATCAAGCGTCAAATCCAAGAGCTTATTCAAAAGGGTCACATCAGACCCAACTCCTCCCCTTGTGGAAGCCCGATTGTACTGGTGCAGAAGAAGGATGGGACCTGGAGACTCTGCATTTATTACAGATAATTAAACAAAATCACAATCAGAAACCGGTACCCAATTCCAATGATTGATGACCTTCTTGACCAACTCAAGGGGGGGAATTTCTTCAACAATATTGACCTAAAGTTTGGCTACCACCAAGTTCCCATCGAACCAAATAATGTATGGAAGACAACTTTCAAATATAAAGAAGGTATCTTTGAATGGTTGTTCATGCCCTTTGGCCTAACAAATGCACCAACCACTTCCATGAGGTTGATGGATGATGTATTGAGACCCTTCACCAACTCTTTTGTGGTGGTATATTTGGATGACATCCTCATCTTCAGCAGAACTTGGGAGGAGCACATGCAGCATATTCAATAGGTTTTGAGCACTCTGTGGCAGCTCAAGTTATATGCCAACTTGGAAAAATGTTCCTTTGGAATGAACAGGGTCCAATACTTGGGCTACATTGTTGATGAGCATGGGGTACATGTTGATCCCACTAAGATCTAAGTCATTCGTGATTGGCCAGCCCCGACCACACTAACCGATAAGCTTCAAATATTCTTAGGATTGGCCAACTTCTACCAACAGTTCATGTTGAGATTCTCCCATATTGCATGGGTTCCAGCCACGTGACCAAGGGTGGTGGAAGGGAAAAGTTTGTGTGGGGGAAGGAAAAACGACGAGCATTTGAGGATGTGAAGCATCTCTTTTTCCCAACTACATTACTCTCCTTTCTTTATCTGCAACAACCATTCGATATTGATATTGATGCATCTGACTATGTTGTAGGCGTAGTTCTCACTCAGCATGGTCATCCAGTGGCATACCATAGTGAGACATTCTCAGATACTGTCCGGAAATAACCCACCTATGACAAGGAAATATATTCCATTGTACAAGCCTGTCATCAATGGAAACATTACATTATGGTAAAGGATACAATTATCCACACTGATCACAACCCTCTACAGTCTATACAGATGCAAAGGAAGTTGCAGAACGACCGCCATCAAAAGTGATCCACCTACCTACAACAGTTCCATCTCAACAGTAAGTATAAGACAGGGAGAAAAAATCATGTCATTGACTGCCTCAGTCACCAGTGTGCTCCATTCATGTGGACATGAGGCATCTAAGTGGACCCAACTTTATCAGCAAGATCCAGACTTCCCCATCACCTATCAGGTCTTGGGTACATGTGCGACTGTTATTGATTTTCACATTCAGGATGGGTTGTTATGCCATCTAGGCCATCTTTGTGTTCCTGCAAGCGAGCGTGCAAAGATGATTTGGGAATCCCACTACAGTTGGATGGAAAGAAATTTGGGCATGGATAAAACTGTGGCCATTCTAAATAAACTTTTTTATTGGCCAAAACTTCAATAGGACGTCAGAAAGTGTATGAGATCTTGCACTGCATGTGCCATTTCCAAGCCATCCATCAAGAATCAAGGCTTATACACCCCTCTTCCTACCCCCGAGAATCCTTGGGAATCCATCTCGATGGATTACATGTCTGGCCTTCCATCCACCAAGCAAGGCAATGATTGTGTATTTGTGATCATTGATCATTTTTCGAATATGGCCATCCTCACAGCCTGCAAGAAGAACATCACAATGGAAGATACTTCCAAGATATTATTCAAATGATTATGGTTTCACTTTGGGATACCACAGACCATCATCTCTAATAGGGACAATAGGTTCCTCAACACATTATGGTTGATTCTTTGGTCATTGTTGGACACCAAGCTCACTAAATCCACTCTTTCCACCCCCAAACAAAGGGCCAAATAGAGGTTTTCAATCGGATGATTGTGCACATATTGTGCATGTACAACTCTAAGAATCCATGTACATGGGATGAGAGTATCCCCTATGTTCAACATAGTTTCAACAAGGATTTCCATAGCTCCACCAAACATAGCCCATTTCAGGTGGGACTGGGATTCCAACCCTTGGGTCCCATTGATGTTGCACTACTTCTTGCAACCACATAGACACTCTTCCCATTTTCATTCTGATATTGAAAAAGCCACTAGATTCATTGAGCGGATTCAGCACATCCGCCAACAAGTCCATGAGATTTTGTAGAAATCCAATGCTAAGTACAAGCAGTGCCATGATAAACACAGGGAATCACACCAATTTCAGGTTGGAGATAAGGTCTGGTTACATTTGCAGAAGGAGCATCTTACAGGGGCCCATCATAATCTTTTCCTACTTCTCTATGGGCCTTACACCATCACTAAGGCAATGGGTAGCAATTATTTTGAGCTCAACACTCCACCTTTCCTTAGCTTGCACCCATTGTTTAATGTGGACATCCTTTGGCCATATTTTCCACCATTATTAGACACCTCGAAGATTGAAAAATAGCTAACACCAACATATCTCAACCCTGACTCCATGGAACATACATCCACTGATCAGATAGTGGACACACAGGTCAATATCATTCACCAACAGATGATCCAGCTTTATTAGGTTGTTAAGGAAGGGCAGCTCCTACACCAAGGTAAGTGGCTCACCCGGGGCCAAATTTAGTAGAAGTTTCCTCACCTGAAGGGGGAACTCAACGCAATGGAGACCATTGCTTGCTAAGGGGGGAGGACTGATCCAGGTGGATATTGGTGTCCACCCACCTATTTCAGTTGACTCCTCTTGACAATTTTTAGTTCAACACGTTCATCTGTACTTCTTTGTAATTGTGGGCTCTACACTTTTGAGTTTGTTTGAAGCCCTACACATATTCCAGGTGGATACTGGTGGCCTATCACCTAAACCAACTAGCTTATTTTTTATGTTTTCATGTCAACACATCTTGTTGTACTTCCAGGACCATTTTGGAGCCCTAAACAGTGTTTTTTTGGCTCGCCATAGTCAAATTGTAAACAAAGTCAAAGTTTAACAATGTAATGTGTATTTCTCTCAAATACCTTTCCAACAGGCTATCACAGGCCTAAAATGAAGTTCATATGCAAAAGTTACGAACTGGGGAAGTTGAGGTACCAACTTACCCATAGGGGCCCACATAACTTTTGGTGTTTCATCTCCTAGGGTAAGGTTTTTGGATGTCTAGGATTTTTGAATTCATGAGTAATGTTAAAAAGGCCTATGCAGTCTCATTGTAATCATTTTGCTCAAACGGATGTGCATAGCAACCACATCTCTTCTTAGAGATAGCTACCACCATTCGAGCAAGTGTTTTAGTTTTGCAGTTTCACAGTTTCATCATATTTCATTCATCCAATAAAAGATATTGTTCACTTGATATTTGTGTCGTTCTTCATATCCATGTGTTTATTGTATTCATTATGTTAATCAGTTCATTCCGCTCCCAAATCCGGATCACTCATGCTTCTTAGAGGTTCCAGCTTCAAAGTGTGTTGCTTCCTTGTTGTATCCAAGACCTAATTTATCATTTGGTGATCTTTGACTATCCAATATTTCATCCAAGATAATTGAGTTGTTCATGAACGTTTTTTACTTCTCTTCTTTCCTTCTAAGATCAACAACTTCTTCTTCTAGCTTATTGCATGATTCTTCCTTTTCATTTACTTGATTCTTCAATAGTTCTTCTATCATTTTGGCTTCTTAAGTTGGGTCTTTAGATTGACATTGGCTTCAATACTTTTGCTAAGCTCATTATCTACCTTCTTATTTTCTTCTTCTTGACTAATTATGTCATTATTTAGTCTTTTGATTTCTTCTTCTTTTTCTTCTAATTGGGTCCTTTGCTGGGTTATTTCACTTCCTTCTTATTTCTTGAGCATTTGTCTTAGTGTCATGGTAAGTCTTTGGTACTTTTCTAGGGCTTCCTTAGAGTATTTTTCAAGATAATCAAAATAAATTGAACCATATCATGTTTCCATGCTCACTTCTTCTAAATCATTCATAATTTTATATTTAAGGATCAACAAATATTCCTCTTCATCTATAAGATAATTGTTAGTTGATTATACACAAACAATTTCTAGATCTTATTCTTCATTTTCAGGAGAACATTCAACATCATTGCATTTAGGAGTATTGCAATCATAAGATTTTTGAAGATTCATGTAAATCACTATGGTACAAATATCGCTTATATTTATGTAAGAACTCCCAAATCAAACAAAAGGTACTATTGTAATTGCACACCTCCCCAGTAGGAGGGAACTCGGGATTTTTGAAAGCCTACCATAGAGTCAAGAAGGATTTTTAGGGGGATGGCCTTAAAAATGATGTTCAAAGGTTTATGGCAGAATGTTTGGTTTGCCAAAAAAATAAGGTGGAAACAATTAAGACCCCAGGTCTTTTACAACCATTAGCCATCCCAAGTCAGCGTTGGGAGGAGGTTTCCATGGATTTCATCACGGGGTTACCAAAGTCTGAAGGAAAGAGTGTCATCATGGTGATTGTTGATAGACTAAGCAAGTACGCACACTTTTGTGCACTCTCTCATCCATTCAAAGCTAGTACAGTTGCCACCACATTCATGGAGACAGTTCAAAAGCTACATGGTAGCCCAAAGATTATTGTAAGTGACAGAGATCCCATCTTCACTGAACATTTTTGGACAGAATTATTTTCTTGTTTGGGTACCCAATTAGCTCATAGCTCATCCTATCATCCTCAATCTAATGGACAAACCGAGATAGTGAACAAATGTTTGGAAGGCTACCTTTGTTTCTTTGTCTCTGATAAACAAACACAATGGTTCAAATGGTTACCCTTGGCAAAATGGTGGTATAACACTTCCTTTCATACTACAACAAAAATGACACCATTTATGGCACTCTATGGATACCACCCTCCTTCAATCACTTCTTCTCTAAAAGAAAAATCTAAGGTTCAAGCAATGGAAGATCACACTGAGAATCAACAACAATTTCTCCAAATCTTAAAGGACAACCTGACCACGGCACAAAATCGCATGAAACAACAAGCAGATCAACATCGTAGTGAAAGAAGTTTTAAAGTAGGGGATTGGGTGTTTTTAAGACTACAACCATACAAACAGATGTCCCTCAAGCAAGCCAAGAAGGATAATAAATTATCACCAAAGTACTATGGCCCTTATAAGGTGTTGCAAAAGATTGGTACTATGACATACAAATTGGAGTTGCCTGCATCTTCACGAGTACACCTAGTTTTCCATGTTTCATGCTAAAAAAAGGTTATAGGCGACAAGATCCCACTTCAAATTATATTTCCAAAACTTGACGAGGAAGGAAAAATCATATTTGATCCTGAAGCCATCATTGACACAAGAATTGGCAAGCTGAAGAATAGATCCATTTCAGAGTATATCATTAAATGGAGGAAACTATCGGCTGAAGATTCCACTTGGGAAGATGAATCTTTTATACAGAAGCATCCAGAGTTACTCAAGCATTGCGAACAACACTTGTCTCAAGGGGAGGGGCATGTTAAACCCTAATATTGGCTCATTACCCCTTAATTGGGGCATATTACATTAGTAATGTTATTTTATTTATGTCGGCTTTATTCCATTAGCTGTAATTATACCTCCTAGTCTCCTATATATACCAAGGAGACATTTCATTTGGAATCATCTTGTAATTAAACATTTATGTGGGGTAAAAGGAGGTTTCCCCCTCGAAGAGGCTTATTATCTGAAATTGTCTCTTTTTCAAGGCGTTGAGTACTTATTATGAGGTTTTTCTATGCTATATTGATATTTTGTTCTTAACAGAGTAGGTGTCCACATGTTATTTTGAAGGACAAGACTCCTGAAGAAGTCTTCTTAGGGATCAAACCTAAAGTAGAGCATCTAAGGATATTTGGATGTCCTATGTATATTCATGTCCCTAAGGAAAAGAGGACAAAGATGGAACCCTCAGGCAAGAAAGGGGTTTTTGTGGGGTATAGTGAGAACTCCAAAGCTTACAGTATTTAAGTACCAGGTCAGAGGAAAATAGAGGTAAGCAGAGATGTGAATTTCCATGAGGAAGCCGCATTTAAGAAATCCAGAGAGCTTCAGTGGGATTCAAAAGCAGTTCAGCCAACTTCACCCTCTTCTGAAAATGAAGAGTCAGATGATCAGAGGGAGGAACCTCATGAAGGGACAAGTAATGAGCCCCTAGAACTCGTTGAAGTGTTAGAAATAACTCTTGAAGAAACTCCAGCCAAAAGGAAGACAGGGTGGCTTAAAGAAATAGTGCGGGAAGCAAAAAGGATAGTTGCTCCCAAAGGAACTTTCAGGGAAAGGAAGAGGCCTCATAGGTTTGGAGGCTATGTTGCACTGATGAGAAGCATTAGTGATGTCTAACCTTCTTCATTTGAAGAAGAAAATAAATTAAAAGTATGGAAGGATGCCATGCTTGAGGAATACAGGTCTATTATAAAGAACAATGTTTGGGACATTCTGCCAAGGCCAAAAGACAAATCAGTGGTTTCTTCCAAATGGATCTATAAGATCAAACATGCAGCTGATGGAAGTGTGGAAAATTTCAAAGCAAGATTTGTAGCCAGAGGCTTCACTCAGAAAGAAGGAATCGACTACGAAGAGACTTTTGCTTCTGTAGCCAGGTATACCTCCATTCGAGCTATTATTTCTTTAGCTTCCGTACTTGGTTGGAAACTACATCAGATGGATGTAAAAACAACATTCTTGAATGTAAAGATTGAACATGAGGTCTTTTTGGAACAACCAGATGGTTTTATACTGCATAACAAAGGTACTCATGTATGCAAGCTAAGGAAGGCCTTGTATGGTCTTAAGCAGGCTCCCAAAGTTTGGTATGACAGGATTGATGGCTTTCTTAAAAGTATAGGCTTTCAGAAAAGTGACGTTGATGCAAATCTATACTTAAAGGTAAGAGGTAACCAACCTATTATACTAATCCTATATGTTTATGATCTCTTTCTAATAGTAAATGAAGGGCTAATAGCCTGGTGTAAGAGGGAGCTAACCTCAAAATTCGAGATGAAAGACTTAGGCTTGATGCATTACTTCCTAGGATTGGAATTGTGTCAATGACAGGGCGAGATATTTCTGGCACAAGGAAAATACATAGTGGATGTACTAAAGAGGTTTGGTATGATGGATTTCAAATCCATGTCTACTCCAATGGTTACCAACCTGAAGACGCTGCATGATTCTGATGCAGGTCCAGATTTGGTGGATCCCACCATGTATAGGCAGTTGACTGGATAATTGATGTATATGATCCACACTAGGCCAGATATATGCTATGCAGTGATTGCGATGAGTTAGTTCATGAATGAACTGAGATATAGACACTGGGTGGTAGAAAATCACATCTTGAGATATCTCAGAGGGACCATTACTTATGGTCTGAGATATACATCCAGTGGTGGTTTATTTCTACATGGGTATGCAGATGCTAACTGGGCAGGAAGCCCAGTGGATTGGAAGAGTACTTTCAGATACTACTTCATTTTAGGATCCGCTATGATCTCTTGGTCAAGCCAAAAGCAGGGATCCATTGCACAAAGTACAGCAGAGGCTGAGTACATTGCAGCAAGTGATGCTATCAAGGAAGCATTATGACTCAGAAAATTGGTTTCTAGGTTGTTTCATGACAAGCTCGATATGACGGTGATTCACTGTGATAATAAAAGTTGCATAAAATTGACAAAGAACCCGGTATTTAACGACAGGTCAAAACATATTGACAAAGAACCCACTACATCTGAGACTTGGTCCAGAGAAAAACTGTAAAATTACAGTACATAGCCACGAGCGAGCAGATAGCTGATATCCTGACCAAGCCTCTGACCTTGAGACAGTTTGTGCAGCTAATAGGCATGCTTGGTGTGGCTGAGAATGACTCCCTCGCTGAGAGGGAGTGTAAAATTTGGCAGCATCAACAGTCATTCTCCAATGAGAGGCCATATGGGCCACCCTGAGGTTAGCCAGGGAGATTTGGAAAATCAACCAGTCTTGTGTATTGACAAAAGCTAGGGGGAACGGACAACCTCTGTGAGTCAAACCAAAATTCAGGATGAACGAGATGTTATGTGAGTCTAATGCAAAAGTCAGGGGGAACGTACAACCTATGTGAGCATAGACATTCTAGTGCAAAAGTCAGGGGGAACGTACAACCTCTGTGAGCATAGACAGACTAGTGCAAAAGTCAGGGGGAACATACAACCTCTATGAGCCTAGTCAAACCTTGTGAGCCATGAGAAAAACTCAAGGTATCTAGCAAAATTTAGGTTGAATGTAAAATTCCTATGAGCTAGAAACAAACGATATTCCTAATATTGCAAATGATGTAATTGTATTGATCTAGTGCGTTGGCACGTGTAAACATTATCCACCATGAAGAGAATTTCGAATTGCCTTGTCAAGAGTTGTAACTAAAGTCTTGAGTCTAGTTCTATGTT
>JASDQU010310026.1:63809-87601 GCA_032191745.1 Picea mariana | reverse complement strand
GTTTGTGCAACACAGTTTTGCAATACAGTTTTGCAACACAATTTTGAAATAGAGTTTTCATATGCAGGTTGAGGGTGAAGTAATAGAGGAGCACATCAGTGATAAAGAGGCAGCATATCAAAGGTGTATTTCAGCAAGGTCTTGTAAGTCTTTGTCAGGTCAAATTCATCTTGGCAAGCTCTTTGAGAGAAGTACATTCATGGTGGATATTTGTAAGAGATCTTACATTATTAATGCAATAAAGGAATATTGTTTTTGGGGGTTTTTCTCTGTGTACAGGGTTTCCCCAGGGTATATGTGTTGTTGAAATGCATGTTTACTTATCTACATAATTATTTCTATTCAATTGTGATTTGAAATTTTTGAAGTGTATTAAGCTGGAATCAAAGTAATTAAGAAAATAAAAGAATTAATCCGCATAAGAAATCAAGCTCATAATTTGACACAATAAAGTCTTAATTTTAGTCATGATGTATGATGGGTCAATTGAGACAATGATTCAAATCTGATTTTATCCCCATGACATGAATTACTATTATGGGGATGACATGTGGTTTTCCCCATGTACTCTTAAGTGGCTTGCAAAGAAGCTTATTTTCCTTGTAACCCTTGATTGGCCATGAATCTATGCTATGGTGGAAGAATCATGAGGCTTTTTTAAAAACTAATCAAATAATAATGGAGGCTTCAAATAGAATTGGAAATATGCAATTCGTTGACTACTTTTTTGGAGACCAACAATTTCGCTTATGTGTTTGGCATTTCCATATATGTGTTTCTCAAAACTTGTTTAATTTTCTTTCCACAATGGAACAATAATTTCTTTTGTTGGCTTTCACCATCATATTCAAACCACGTTTACCATATAAAGCACAAATTGCATTTATTTTCTCCACGAGAAGAAGAATCTCTAACATTAGCCGAGAATGATCAAACCTGATACCTTCAATTTCTATGCATTGAATATTATAAAAATCTAAAATCTAGTGGTTACTATAGAGATTTTTGTCTCTATATTTCTTTGCTATCACATTTTTTTGTTTAGTAATGTAATGATTGTGAAATTGATAAATATATTCAGGACAACAAGCTACTCTTTATGTGACCAACATAATTTTTTATTCCTCTTTCACTGATGGTTGTCTAACTCTATTTTGGAGATGACCGAATCTTGGATTCCTCTCATGATCTTCTTTAATTTTTACAATGGATTGATTTATTTTTCTTCAACATAACTTGATTTTGAAAATTTCCAAAGGCCAATTTGTGGTCAAATACCAAGATCATAGAAACTCTATCAATTATATGGCCAAAATTCAGATCAGAAAGGGTCTAAAAAAAAGGTGTGGCCAAAGGATGGGATTAGAAAATGAAGCTTTGATACCAAATGAAATGAACAAAGTTCATTTACTGAACATGAACAAGGTTCATTTATTGGATATCAAGTGTAAAATGGACATTAGGTTAAAATCCATATAGGAGAAGTAATAAATATATTTAATAGTGAATGAGAGATGGGTAAAATCACGAAGGTGGGTAACACTTTTGTGAGAATTGGGTCTCCAAAATTCATAGAGACCCTTTTTCATCCAAACTAACATTTATTTCGGCCGAAAGGCCTATTTTTTCGGCGGAAATATGTTTTGGCCAAACCTTCGAATGTCAAATCGAACAGTGTCATGACAACACCCTCGATTTTTGTGTACAATTTTATTCGAACGGATTTTTTTTCATCCAGTAACATCTTTTTGACCGAATGATATTTTTTCTGACAAAATGTTTCGGCTGAAAGAACCTTTCGGCCAAATAAATGTTTATATATTACCTGCACATCGCGCCTGTCATAGTTTTCTCGAAGTGTTTGTTAGATGATAGCACTCTGTGTTTGGTAATCGCAATAGCTCTCTGTTTGTTTGTTCGCGATAGCGCTCTGTGTTTAGTGTTCATGATAGCGCTCTGTTTGTTTGTTAGTTGATAGCGCTTTGTGTTTGGTGTTCGCAATAGTTCTCTATGTTTGGTGTTTGCGATAGCACTCTATGTTTGTTGTTGGAGATAGTGTTGCACATCATCACTGCGGGCGAGTGGGCAGACAGACAGTGTTGCAGGCAAGTGGACGTTGGCGTTGTGAGCGGCCGGTCTAGGTACTAAATTTTTAGTTAAAATTTAGATTTTAAATTTTTAAATTGTTAGTTATACTTTAGTTTTAAATTTATGTATAGATAGTTGACACAGCCATATTCGGCCCTATGCATGTACATGGACAAGATTGAATTCGGTCTTGTCCCTGTACATGGACAGGGCCATATTCCGCCCTGTACATGGATAGGGCAGAATGTTGGACTTGCTCAGAATATTGCATGTGCTTACTGATTAAATTTCAAAATTTAAATAAAATTGTCCATGTCATTTTTATTTATAAGAAGAAAGTTAAAATTATCATAATGTTGCCCCTTCTTTCTAATTAGATTGTAAAATTTAAAGAAACTTTTCCGTCTATTCTATTTACACAGAATGTTGAAATTCTTAGAACATCACCAGAACATTCTCTGGAATTTACAAAAAATTGTCCATGTCTATTGTATTTATAACTAGAATGCTCATCTTTTGAGGATACTGCCCATGCTTTCGGATCAAATTTTGAAGTTTAAAGAGAATTTTTCATGTTTATTTGTATATATAAGTTGAATGTTAAAGGCCTTGATAAAATTGAATTATATTTCCATTGAATCTAATAATATATGATTAAATGGAAATGCAAAAAACTCTATGCATTTACTAATTAGATGATGAAATGTAAAGAACTGTGTCCATGTCTTTTGACTTTACATTCAGAATTTAAAGTGATTCTACAAAACTATTGTGGATTTACTTTGGGGAATGAACAAGAATTTTTATTTATGGATAGAACAACACATAATTACAAGCAATATTTGAAAAGGAAGAGCCCATTAAATTTGAATTTTGTCTGTGTACATGGATAGGGCCATATTCGGTCGTGTCCATGTATAGGGACAGGCTCGAATTCGGGCCTTTCCATGTACATGGACAGGGCCCGTGCTTAGTGTTGAAAAGAGTAGTATAGATTGTTGATAGGGTCATATTTTTTCCTGTCCATGTACAGGGACATGGCCGAATTTGGGCAGGTCCCTGTACATGAGCAAGGCCTGTGATGAGTGTTGAACAGAGTAGTATCACACAAGTCATTAGGTTAATGAACATGCTTACTATAGTTATAGTGTACAGAGAATCACAACATATGGGAATAGTTTTATCCTATGTTTATTTTAAATATTAGTATACATAACTCTTCTACCACCCTTTATACGAAACAGTAATGCTTATCCTCTATGTAAATTTAATTTGAAATTGTTAGTTAAAATTGTTAGTTAACTAAATTCATAGTTAAAATTTAGATTTCAGATTTTCAAATTGTTAGTTACAATTTCGATTTTAAATTTATGTATAGATTGTTGACAGGGTCGTATTCGGCCCTGCCCATGTACAGTGATAGGCCCGAATTCGGGTCTGTCCCCGTACATGGATAGGGCCCGTGCTTAGTGTTGAACAGATCATTATCACACAAGTCATTAGATTAATGAACATGCTTACTATAGCTATAGTGTACAAAGAATCACAACATATGGGAACCATTCTATCCCATGCTTGTTTTAAATATTAGTATACATAACTCTTATACCACCCTTTATATGAAACAGTAATTCTTATCCTGTATGTATAATCAATTCTATTACTTTACCTTGTTACAACTGATGATCAGTGTGTCCTATGTTATGGAATTGAACCATAGCTAATCCAATCTTTTTGTCCTATGTTATGATAAGATAAGCTTTTTTTTTTCTATCATATTATATAGAAGTAATGCACTTGTATAATTTGTATCATAATCATTTCAGCTCCAACTAAGCAGCTTAGATATGATTAGGGTAATTATGTATGATTAAACCAATAGTCTTATGTTAGTAATATTAGTATTATACAGTACCCATAATTATGACTCAATCTACTATGTTCCCCTATTCAACTAGTAATCCAATAGTCTTTGCTAATCACAACCATTGCTCTTTGTTGAACTATGTTCATTTCCTATAAGCTATAGGGTAAGTAACTACCTCATAACCAAAGTGATATGTAACCCTTGTTAAACCCTATGCTTTGATCTCATATGAGATGAATTATAAGTAAACACCAAATATGGGCCATGTATAAGGACCGACCCGTATTCGGGCCTATCCCTGTACATGGACAGGGCTGAATATGGCCATGTCCATGTATAGAGACAGGCTCGAATTTGGGCCTATCCTTGTCCATATACAGGGATAGGCCCGAATTTCTCTGAGTTGCATGATATTCACATGATTAAAATTGAGAAACACCCTCAAGGGCCCTAATGAAATTCAAAATAAGATTTAGAGGGTGCAGTTCCCAACAATTGYTCAAAAGATACAAAATAGTTATAGCTTAGTATGTGTTTAGGAAGTTTCTCTCCCTCCCCTATAACACCAATTTATGGATCCTTCATATAAATATAGTTGCATGAAATTAATGCCTACTTAGTCAACTTAGGGATTATGGTTTACCAAATTGTRTTTTTATGAAATGAAAAGTTGTCATAGCACCACATAAGAATGAGTACAAAAACATAGAAAATTGTGTATTTTCTATGAAATGAATAGTTTTCATAGCACCTCTCTCTCTCTTATTAGTTGAGGTTCCTCTCTCATATATGTAGAAGTTTCAGTCCTAAATATTGTCATTTCATATTTCACAAATCTGCACAAGCAGATTCACCTAATAATTGTAGGAAAACCAACCCGAGTCATGGTTGGAAAGTTGGACCCCTCTTTTTAGACTATTCTTTTCCAGTCTCAGGGTGTTCCCTAGAGGGTGTATGTTGCCAACAAAACAGCCTTTTCCATGTACAGGGATGGGCCTAAATTTGGGCCTCTCCCTATACATGGACAGGTTCGTATTCGACCTTATCAACCTCTTCCTAAGGTTGAGTTCAAATACGGGTCTGTACATGTACAAATAGTCCCTGTTCAATTGAATAATTATACATTGAGTTTGGAAATCCGAAGGTTAGTTATGAATTATAATGGACTCTTTGATGCAGAAAATTTGTATTTTAGATTGTATTTGTGCATTTAAATTTGAATTTCGTACTTTACTTTTTCTTAAAATTCATTCTTTCTTTGCAAATCTGAATGCAACTTGCTTCACACATCACATAAATTCAAATATGAAAAATCTTATTAGTGTGGGTTTTTTGTTTTTTGTTTTATTTTGTTTTTGGTTAAGTACCAAGTTGAGATAATCTGCAATTTTTTTCTTTCCTGGATGGTCCATGAGACCTAGGAGTAGTTAAGAAGAGAATGATCACATTATTAATCTTCCTTTGGTTTTTTGGTTTATTTTGTTGGTTAAGTACCAAGTTGAGATAATGTGTGATTGTTTTCTCTCCTAGGATGGTCCATGAGACCTAGGAGTAGTTAAGAAGAGCATGATCACATTATTGATCTTTCTTTTATGTTGGGATGATAAAATCTTATAAGTAAATATCATGAGAATCATGTGGAAATTTTCTATTAAAGAAGAACTTAATTGTTGACTTTGTCTTGAAATCACCCTTGCTTGACTTACGCCCCCTTTAATTGTTGTGTGGGTTTTTAGTTTTGAGTTTTACTTAAAGAAAGTTAGTCGCCTTGACTTTGGAAGAATTTAATTGTTGACTTTGTGTTGAAACCACCCTTTCTTGAGTTATGCCTCCTTAATTGTTGTGTGGGTTTTTGGTTTTGTTCTTTGCTTTTTCCTAAAGAAAGTTAGTTTCCTTGACTTTGGATCCCTTCTCTTGACTTGTTTTTTTTCTTATTGATTTTTATCATTTAACAATAAATATTTTATGTTATAAACTATTATTTGTTTAAATTATTTAATTATTTAATTATGTGCCTTCAACCCCTCTTCTTGGTCTTTTCCATCTTGCTGGAGATCTCTTCTTGGTTATTGTTTGGGGATTCTGGTTCTACTTGTTGGTGTTTCCCTTCTCATTTGTTTGTTGGTGTCGCCCTCTTTATCTCCTTTCTAATGCCACCTTTTGCATGTTGTCGTTCTCTTCTATTGGTGGTGCCACATATGTATGTTGTTGGTTAGTCTATTGATATTTTATCATAAAAGTTCTTCTTGGCAATTTGTTCGATGTGTCATGATGAGATCTTCCCCGAGGGTTTGATCAATGATCTGGTGAAGATTTTTCTGAGCATATAGCTAAGAGGATCGTAACAACATATCATGTAATATTGTTTCTTTTTTTAGTTTTAAGTAATTGTTTTGTCAATGATTGTAAAAAATATGGTTGTTCTAGTTTTTTCAATATATGTTTGCAATGCTTTGAAGTTGTTATAAATGCTTAAATGCTCAAGTGTTATAAATTTAGTATTTCCATTTAATGTTTCTATAACTTATGAACTTTCATTATCATGAATTTCAAAGGATAGATATTGAGGCGAGATGTTGAAACAAGAGTCTCCAAACATTCCTCACAAACACTCTAGGCTATCCCAAAAAGGAAGAAGAGGAACCCCTTCGTCGACTGAAACTTCGAGTGACCAACGCCAATCTAGTTAGAGGATGAGATTATCAAACGAGTCTGTGAATAGATCATCTAGAGAATGTTCTCAAACAAGTTTTATGGATGCATCCTTCTTATATAGGTTGCACATTAATACTCCTACACCTAAGAATGTAGGGAATACATCAGGACAAGAAAATATTTTTGGCAATTTTTTTTATTTTGTATTTTTGTGTATTTATATATATGTGTGTGTGTGTGTGTGTGCATGTGTTTTATATATGTTTTATTTTAATTTTATAATGTTAAATTATGTCAAATTAAATGTTGTAATTACTTTCAAATGTGTGTAGACAGTGAATTTAATGAGAGGGAAGACAATGAAAGAGAGAGTGTGTGTCACGAATATTCTAATGTTGGTGAAGAGGGTGAAGTTGGATTTAGGAGGCGTTATCAAGAAACAGAAGATTACACGCCTACGTCCACCTATCCTTCGGATGTTGGTGATGAAATTCCCTGGGAAGGGATCACTAAAGAAATGACCCTTGAGTGATACTCAGGTGTTAAAAGAAGGTTGGAAAATGATTTGAGGAGCTCGGATCTCCCTCAGGAGAGTAAACAAATATTGGATATTGTTTTTCATTCATTGCAAAACTTTATGGATGCATATCAAAATATGGGGCCAACCACTGACAATTTTATTGAGTTGATGAGGAGGTGAAAGTCAAAGGTGATGGGCCCTGATAAATGGGACATAGTACAAAATAAAGTTTCAAAAGAAAACACAATTTCTATGTTCAATTTCAAACATGGGCCAAAGCTAAAGATGTTGAAGGTGCAATATTTTAAGCACCCCAACATACCAGGACATCTATATAACAGATTTTTGGTAGCATATGGAAAATTTTCATGGAATGATAAGGTTCCACAATATTTTTCTAGACATTTTTATGCAAAGTTTTTCATGGACATGCACCCTAATTATACTAGTCTACCATCTGATTATTATGGGGATGGTAAAGGACGGACATATGATCGAAAAGGGGCATATCGAAATGCAACATTGCAGAGGTCTCCACGACATTTAGTATCTCTCCCAACAAGGGCATTTACTTCACATTCAGAGTTACGAGCTTCATCAGAGGTTGGAAAAGAGGCTAGGAATGCAATCAGGGAAAATTTGGAATCGTTTTTTTATGGTGTTGATGTTGGTTTGAACTGTCAGCAAGTGGAATTCAATTCTCAAGCCATTTTTGTTTATAAAATAGATGACAAATTAGACACCATGTCAGTAGAAGATCTTAAGGAGTATGCAAAATTTTGTCGTAATGGTTGGAAGGAGGTCATTCAAAATAATGAACCAAACAACAAATTGGTATGTGTTCTAGTCAGTAATTTTTTGACGCATTTGGGGATATTTTACTTATAATTCTAGATCTAGATACATATCATTGTATCTATAGAAATAATTGAATTGTTATTGTCATTAATTGCAATTTGGAGATATGTTAAATGAATCTCCAGTAAATATGGGACTTGATTCCACAAGTTTAAATTTGGATGGGTTGAATCAGGTATGTGTTTTCTAATATCCACAGATGAGCACTTTAGTTGTCCAATCTCCAATCTTTTGAATAAGATCAACAACATGACATTTATAATTTTGTATAAATGTGAACACATTGAATCCTAGATTTAGTTTTTAGTTGTGTTGTTCACATATCCCTATTCCATCTCCTACTACTTGGGCAGGCTTGTCTCAATTCTCATTGGGAGAGTTTGAAGAGGGTGGGAGTTCATAGGTATCATTGCATGTTGAAAACAAATTTAGTTATATATTAAAATTGCAAATTGTCATTTAAATTATTAATTTAAAAGAAGAATGTCTTAAACAATATTTAATTTATTGAATCATAGGTTGGCACATCATAGGCATTACATGTTTTAAAATTTAAAACTACAATTTAATGTGTTAAAATCATTTAAATTTAATTTTCAAATTTGAAATGTGTTATATAGGGCAATGTGGAGAAGAGAGTACTTGAGAGTGTGCTTGAAAAAAATGTGGAGAAGAGAGTGTGGGAGATTGGGATTGAGCAGGAAGCATCTATACCTGGGAAGGATGTGTCTACTCATGATGATTCATAAATGTATGTTCATTTCACAGTAGTGAGTTTTAATTTGCTTTTATGTTGGGCTTTTATATTAAAGTGTTCAAGTTTGTTTTTGTTGAATAAGCTTATATTTTTTACATTTTTCAATTTTTTGTTTTCTCAAATTTTTAGTTTAGTCTTTCCTATTCATAGGGTTACTAAACTAGTGTATATATAACTTTTCAATGTTTGATCAATTATTTTGAAATATATATAACCCCTATATAAGCTTATCGTTGTCTTAAATCATACATTCAAGATTATTTATGTTTAGATCATGATGAAGACCTAATTTTGAACTTGAACATTTGATTAGTTGATAACAGACTCTATCCCACATCAGAAAAGGGGAAGTTTCTAAATTTTCTTCAATTGCATTCCTTACCTTCTTGTCCAAGAATGGCGTAGTATGGACATTTTTGTTTTCTGCATACAATGAAGTGAATTCCTTCTTGCCAAGATATTGTCAAACTCTTAAATAAATTGGTTACTAACCACAAAAACCAACATTCAAGTAGATTTACAAATAAGCTATGTACGTGCATGATCTCACTTCTGTTTAGATTATGATGAAGGCATATTTCCAAGAGCATTTGATTATATGTAATATGACTACATCCCAAATATGAAATATTTAAATGGTTTTTTAAGAAAGACTTAATATATGTGCAGATTATATGAGAACATCCACCGCAGAAAGAGGAGATAAGTATTTTCTGGGACAATGGTTTTTAAAATGGAGATTTGTAAACTTTCATAGATATAAGTCATTTCTTGGAAGAATGGCTTAATATGGGTATTTATGAGTTCTTTAATTTGAAAGGGAATTTGATGCAATTTGATTATATGAAAACATTTATTCCACTGCAGAAGAGGAGAGAAGTATTTTATTGCTGAGTAGATAAGTATTTTACTGCTGAGTAAATAAGATCACCTGGCATGAAAATTTCACCTGAAGGATTTGGGACTTTATCCACAAGGAGATAAGTATTTTATTGGAAGAATGACTTAATATGGATATGTGTGAACTTTCTTCATACACAACTATATTTATTTTCAGATTACACAAAAATTGGTTACCAAAAACACAATTTTTCTCTTTAAAAATTTTTAATAGTTTAGATAAGATTTTACAAATTGTTTAAATCATGTATGCTTAATGTGGAGAGTAACTATTTTGGAAGTTTTGGAACTTTGTGATGGAAGTTTGGTTTAAAAAAAGTGTCAAAAAAGTGTAATAAAAAGAGAGGGATAATCTTAAATATCTGGAAGTTTGGTTGGGTATGTTATTATTTCTTATTGTGTATTTAATATTTAGTTAAAGTATATATTCTAATATGTATTATTTGTTTTTTTTATTATTGTTTTTTAATGTTACAGATGTTTACATTATATTTGGTGGAAAATATGTTTACATTATATTTGCTGGAAAGGATTATGTTGGAGGATGAGATTTAACTCTTTTGGTATGTATGTCAATTTCATTTTAATCACAACTCGTTTTATTTATCTAAAATGGTACATATGTACATTTTATTTTAAATTTGTACATATATTTTATTGTAAATTTTTAAATTTTGAATTTGACGAATGTTTTCTTTTGCAGGTATGAAGTGATCTATCTTAAAGTGATGGATTAGTGTCCATAATTTTGGAGGTTAAATGTCTTAGTTTTTGTTATCATCCTAAAATGGATGTGGCACCTATGTATTTAGTGGTGTATCTATTTAAACTTTCATTATATATATATATATATATATATATATATATATGGTATTTTTGGAACTCAAAATATCAATTTATTGTCTCATATTTGATTTCTCTTTTATTGTTTATGATGGTGAAATATATTGTTTATTCATTAATAAATAGTCAATAGCTTATAATTTAATTTTTTATGATGGTGAAAGGATAATTTATGTTTTATGGGAAGCAGCTTATAATTTCAAGCATGTTAGTTCTTCATCTCATTCTCATACCTCGTCCCTAGCTCCTCGCAGCTTCAACCCTGGTTTTCTTCATCTTTGGTTTGTGTCAACTCGCCTTCAATTCATTTCCATACCTCCTCTCCCTTGTTTCTTCTTGATGCCAAGGCAAAGGGGAAAATCCAAGAGAGGGGATGCATGGTATAGCTCACAGGGGAGAGGATGACAAAACACTCCAGACTTGCCTCCGCCTGCAACTCATTCCTCTACCATGGATCTCCCTCATCTATCCTCCCTGTGAACCTGTAGAGTGGAGTGGTTTGACAGCATGGGTAATTTAGTCGGCTTCGCCTGATATCATCTCGGAAGCGTCTTCCATACACCAGTCTCCCTCTTGTCTGCCTTCTTTGTCTGCTCTCCCTAGCCCAACTGCCCCCCTCACTTCTTCTGCCTCCCCCCACACTTCTTTCATAGTTCCACCACCACCTTCACCTCCTCGTTCACCCCTACTTTCTCCTCGACCACATCCTTCATGCGCTCGGTGCGATGGGTTTATGGAGCTGTAGAATTCTTTTGACAACATCCAGAACTCAGTCTTCGAAGTCAGGCGTCACATGGCAGAGTTGTTGAACATAGATGAACTTCATGAGCGTCGCGAGAAGCGCTTGGAGACTCTCATATGCACTCTCCTTCACACCACTCCAGAAATAGGGACTTCATCCCCAAACATTATGCATGGTTCTCAGAGGGAACGAAAGACAGGCCCAAGCTCTAGATGAAAACAGTGTTCACATGTTTTCTTGGTTTTTTTATGTCTTTAGACAGATTACTTCTCTTAGCTCTAGCCCTACGAGGCACCTTAGTTTCTATTCATAGAAGAACAATATGTCACGGGACAATTTTTTCTCCTTTTTTGCAATTGTGAATTGTTTGGACAAGTAGCAGCATTGGTTGCCCATCTGGGTGATGCAGCCACTGTCTCACTATTTACCATGACAAATGTATTTTTTTGATACCAGAAGGCTTTAATACATCTTTCTAACTTACAAAAAAAAGAAAAAAATCATTTTTTATGATTTTATCATTTCAGTTTTTATGATGGTGAAAGGATAAGCTTTTGCTAAAAGCCAATTGTTATGGTTTCCCTTTTGTGGCAGAACAGGTGGCTAATAGGTGGCATTGTATAGACATAAGCAGTTATTAATATAAGGATCCTACTTTATTTACAAGAAAAAAAAAGGTTAATTTATGTTTTACGATACTATGCTGAAATTAAAAAGGTTTTATTTCATTTTATTTATAAACATCATTATTTTTCCAACACTAAACTGGTTATGTTAGTCTTTGGTTTCTTTTCGAGATTTCAATATATTTATTCAAGAAAATGTGAAATAAAAATTAGTACTTTGAAACAAAAATTGAAATAAAAACATGATTTAGAACCTATTTTAATATGTAAAATTAAAATATACTTTAATATAAATAAGCGATTTTCATTAAAATTTATATTGATATAAATTGTTTATGTATCGAAAATGGTAGGAAATGGTTGATCTGGAAATTATCAATCCTCTGCACATTAGAAGTATTCAATGGTTGATCTGGAAATTATCAATCCTATGCACATTGGAAGTATTCAATAATGTCATTAATATGACACCTACCATTAATGGAAGTATTCACTATACCATTAATGGAAGTATTCACTATGACAGTCCAACACTAAATTGGTTGTGTTAGACTTTGGTTTCTTTTTTATCTTTCAATATATTTATTCAAGAAAATGTGAAATAAAAATATGTACTTTGAAATAAAAACATGATTTAGAACCTATTTTAATATGTAAAATTAAAATATACTTTAATATAAGTAAGTGATTTTCATTAAAATTTATATTGATATAAATTGTTTATGTGTCGAAAAGAGTAGAAAATGGTTGATGGAAATTATCAATCCTCTGCACATTGGAAGAATTCACTAATGCCATTAATATGACACCTACCATTAATTCAATTAAAATTATGAAAATCTAAATGCAGCAAACCAAGCCTTAGTAGATGACCCGTTATTTTTTATTTTTTGTTATCAGGCCACAAAATCAAATTCGTTTTCAACTTAAGTTTTTTTCATTCAAACTCAATGAAAACTATGTTTAATATATAGAATATAAGTAGTGTTAGGTTCATCATACACATTTTTCAAGTAGCTCATAATTTCAATTGTGTTTTCAATTTGCTTCAAGATATTGAAATCTAAATGCAGAAAATTAACAATTTAATATAATATCAACACTTTTGGAATCAAAATTCACAATTTCATAATTAAAATTGATACTTTTTAAGATGTCTTTAAAAATTTTAATTAGGATGTTAATCATATGTATTACCTTAAATTATTTAATTAGGATGGTAATCATACTTTTTAAGATGTCTTTAAAGTTTTTCTAAGCCATCAATAGTCCCTTATAACGACATGGAAATGGGTCCTAATTTTGATATGAAGTTATCCTCTTGGTATGAAAAAGCATTGAACAATAATTGCAAACAATGAATGCAAATCCTATATGTAGTAAATTGGTTACATGCATTAAAGGATTTGTGTATACAATCTGGATAATTTGTAGGATTAAAGTATAATCATCCAAAGTGTAGGTCTGTTTAGGTTTCCTAGATACAATCTGTAGGTTATTTCCTGAAATTGTAAATAAGGCTTGGTAAAATTTATAATTCATCAAAAATATAACTTTTATTAATTGAATGGACCATGAAAGTAAACTAACTGGAAATGATTCTAGAATCCTAGATATTCATAAATACGTGTACTTTCAATGCAAAATATAAAATTTGGAATGTATATGTCAATTGTTTAAAGAAATCGTAATGGTATTCCATCTTCAATTATTCATTCATGATCGACTTTGGAAATTTTATATTTTTTTACTTTAGTTTTTTTTCTTTATGGAACTTCTATTAACTTTATGCACGCTACACATGCCAAATGACTATATTGACAACTTATGACATCTGACTGGTAGTCTTGAAAGTGAACATGGGTATTGGTTTGATGGGTTTCTTGAAAAAAATATCCTTTCAAAACGATGGATCCTCTTTCATATATAAAACCATTATCATCAAAATCTTCTAATAACCTCATCTTTTGTTCTGTGCATCACATCAAATAGTATTTCATATTTTCATTGTTGTCTACAGGTGCAACCACGGCAAAGACATCTCCTGCAAATAATTCGATATATTGGACAACAAATAGTTCGTGTTAGATTATCACACAAGTACATCTACAAGTTATTTGAAAAAATTTAAACATAAAAATTACCTTCTCTAACAATATTAGAAACTCGATCGCCATCAACTAACACTATCGTTTCATTTGATTCCATCTCATCTGAGCTTGCAAGTGGCATTTTCCCTTTTATATTAAGTTCGGTATGTCTCCAAGCTTTAACATATTCTACATTTTTGTTTTCGCAAATCTCTATGGATTTTGTGTCCTCTATGCAAACTGAACAAAAACAAGACTCATTTATTCTATCAAATGCAAACACATTTTGATAGCATTTTTTTTTAACTGAATGCATTTTCTGTGTCCCATATATTGTACCGTCTTCATATGGTATTGATCTATTTACATCTTGGATTCCAACATACCAAAAAAACCTGCACAAGACAAGAACTTGTTAACTTGAAATCTCTCAAGAAAATGATTGAAGATTGAATATAAATTTGAACACGTGAATAAAAATATTATGTGTACATGTGTAACATGTATATATAGACACACATGAGCACTTCCCTTGAAAAATTATTTTCATGGATTAGCGTCATTTTTCACCATTCAACAACTTAATCAACAGATTCAAATCGATCGGCATGAGGGTTCATCTGATACCTTCGAAGTTCTTTTTTTACACATGCCCCTGCATCGTCATGCTCTCATTTTCCATGACCAATCTCAAAAAAATTTCAACAATGTGTAATGTTTTTTTTTTATGAAGACGACACAACCAATAGAATGATCGTGAAGATTTGAACTAACCCGCACACCGATCTGACCATATCCAATGTCGATCGAATCTGATCCCATGTTCTTTCAATGGATCATAAAATTTATCAAAACAATGTTGTACATAATGTGTGTTGTGTGCTCGATCATCACTTATATAAAAGTGATATGAACTTTAATAACATGTCGATTGTAGTTGGTTATTTCTATGTTATCAAGACTCCATTGAGCGTGTCTATATATAACATGAACAAATATAGTGACTTGATCAAAATGATAATATTCACTATCTATTTCTTTTTGTGTAGCGAATGTGTAATTCTCTGCAAAATCAACTACATACAAAATTGTCCATGGAGGAAACACTTCATGGGATTGTTTTAATTGTAGGTCTTTCCATCGATCTCTATGTGAATGTTTTGTGTAATTATAAATTTCTTCCTCAAACTCTTCAAAAAATCTATCACACTGATTTTATCTACTTTCAAATCAATCCTTTTGGAAACAACATTTGAAGAATGTGGAGTCATGTTGTTGATATATTCATATCTCTTCCAATTGACTGTTATATTATAAAATTATTGATCATTCATATCAATAGGATACTTTGATTGAAACAAAGATCACATTTCTTTCCACCAAAACATTTTTTTTGGTAAAATGATTCATCACCTTCTCTTTCACATAGAATTTCAAATATAAAAGCACGGAATGTGGAAGGAGGAGGTGAACTTGGACAAAACGTTTTACCAAAATCAAGAAAAGTGTCATAATATAACTCAAATTCTACATGCTAACGACAACAACAAGTGTTACGAAAAATGATGGGTCTAACAGACCATGGTTTTTGTTGCACAAATGTATTGATGGAAATTTTAAATTCTTCAAGTGCTCTTCTTTGAACTTATTGAACAATTCTGTTTGTGACATTGGCAATATATGTTTTGTATGTTATTCATATTTTTTTGTGTTATTCTTCGTCGCAACACATCCCTTATATGTGGTGAAACACAAGATTATGTCAACCAACAATTATGAGCCAACTCTTTAACATTTTTTGCAAGTCTATCTTTGTAGGGTTGTCTAGAAATCATTGTCCAACAAGCAAGTTCATAATTTGCATCTATTTGCAATCAAAATTTTCTATGTTTGTATAATTGTTTTCTTGATGTTCCCATCTTTTTTTCCATGTGTTGTGTCAAACGATCTTTTATATTGCTAGATGAAACAACTATTGTTTGTATCACTCTACGTGCAACACTGACATCTTTTTTTCGAGATTTTCCAAAAGTTTTTAATACACTAGTTATATTGTCAAAGATATTATGTTTCACCTTTGTTTGAATACCTAATAATGATGTAGCTTCTTTTAACTTTCTTGACATTATTAGACAGAGTAAAAGTTGAGCTTGCACTGTTATTGATTCATCTTTGAAAAAAGTATTATACATATTCTTAGTTAGATATCTTATATAATGCTTAGCTTCTTTCTTCCCAAATTTGTCAGTATCAACATTTTCTAATATTTCATCATCAATGTTGATAGATTCTCCTGCATATTTCAATTTAAAGTTTATATTAAAAAACAAAACCTGAACATAAATTCACTAAACTATATACAAGCGTTCATCTTGTATTATCTAAATTTAGGTACATACCTATAGGTGATTCATCTTCTACTTTAATTTCGGTTTCAATGTCTTAATCGACGTTATGTGACAAATCTATTTATATTTTTTGAAAAACTTCAAATCATAATTACAATCAATTATATTAAACAATATTTTAAATTTGAATTCTATACTTTTAATATAGACAATATGTGCATGCATACCTAGTTGGACTTCTTCTTGTTGAAAATCTCTATTTACATTATCATCGTTTCTTTCTTCAATATTTGCACGTTCTCGTTTATTTCTCCAATAATGCTCTTTCCTTTGATCGTTATGGTGAGTTTCATCTCGAGTGCGATTAAATTTTCTCTTGTGCAAACTTTTGTTTCCCATGAGTATAGTTATCTGTAAAAAAAATTTAACAAAATCAACATTTCATAATCGTCTCAAAAAAACTTCATTATCATAAAAATTATTAAAAAATAATATCAATAATTGTATGTTCAACAAAGGCTTCACCTTGAAAAAATGCTCAACATTTAGCTCTCAATATAGAAATTCTTATTCCAATAAAAACTTGAACAAACATCAATTACCTTGTTCAACAAAAACGAAAAAGATGATTCAAAACTTTGTTTAGGTGCTCTTAAAAACCATGAAACATGCAATGAATTGTGTTAAATGTGTTAGTCCAAAAGTGTATTTATACAATTTAGCATGAAATGAAATGATACGATGTGTCTTTTCATTGTTTCCAGCCGACGAAATTCCCTCACCCATCTTTAGACCGAAAAAACAAAACAAAAAAAGGTTCTTCGGCCGAAAAAGCTAGGAAATCGTTTAATTTTAACGGATTTTGTTAGAAGTATGTTTTTTGACCAAAAAAAATGTTTTTCGACAGAAATATTCTTTCGGTTGAAAACTAGCGAGTGTGACTGTTTGCAGGAACTAGAGAATTCCCTCTAGCTTACCTGAACTTTGGAGGTTGCGGACTCCTGCAAATACTCAGAATTTGGTTTCGAAAATGACACCAGCATTTGTAAAATTGAATCTACTTTCAATTCCTATAATTTGTTTTCATTTTCATTATTTTTATCTATTTTTATTTAATTTTAAAAAAAAATCACTACATAATATTTCCAGCTGACATTATGATTCAGTGAAATGAAATATCCATATCTCTAAAAATACACAGTGAAAAAATTAGAAAAATTATATTCATAATCCTTAAACTGTTCTTTCAAAAGGGTTTTTTTAGATTTTACTTTTAAGTAAAAATTCAGATATATACAAGGTGGGGGAAAACATGTGTTTAAAACCTGCAACATTTTCAGCTTGGTCAACTTCAAAAAATTCTAGAAATTATAATATTCATCTGTTAGATTCAAAATTATAGTCATAATAAAACAAAGTCTCTATAGATTGTTGTAGTATATTTCATTTGTTAAAAACAAAAGTTTGATAATAAATACATTGTTGGGGGGGGGGAATAAATCATTATCATTCCTTTCATTTTTAGGGAACATATTGTTAAACAATTGTCAAATTGACATATCAAATCTCAATAAAAAAAATTGAAAAATAGTCATTGAAAAGTTAACAAAATTCTTCACAAGTTTTGTTTTTACTGTAAAGTGAAATTATAAATAAAAATATATATATGCTTTTGTATACCAGAAATTGAAGAACTTGTGAAAATCTAGTTGTTTTTCTCATAAAACAAGCAAAATAGACACCCATCTTCATGATTTCACCTAGTTCTATAAGTTGATGATACAATGTTAGGTGATGATTTAATTATAGCATTGACTAGTCACAATGGATGAGGGGTCATGTACCTTGGTAGGTCATGTCCTTTTAGGATATGTCCTTTCATTTGTTACTAATTATCATTTATTAGTGCTATTATTATTTATTTATTTTTTATATATTTATATTTGTGTTCATTACAATCACCAACTTGATTGGAATACACCAAGTGGTTAAATTTTCTTCTTGAGAAACCAAATCTCAATATATAAGTATCAAACTTTTGATACCACAATCTTGTATATTATTTTAATCCATATAGAGACTTCTTTAGCTTGCAAAATGGCTCCCTCTTTCCCTTCACTACAAACACCTTATAGATATTTCATATAGATTTCTTCTTCAAGGTCCCCATGTAGGAATTTTTTCTTCACATCCATCTACTCTAATTCAAGATCAAAAGTAGAAATAATAGAGAAAAGAAATCTAATAGAAGTTAATTTAGAAACATGAAAAACAATATTACCAAAATAAATTCACTCCACCTAGGAATATCCCTTTGCTACTAGGTGAGCTTTGTAGTTCTCTACCTTACCTTATACATTCAATTTCCTCTTAAATTCCCATTTGATACCAATTATATTTCTTCCAACCCACAAATCGATTATATCCCAAGTCTCATTTTATCCAAGGCATCCATTTCTTCAACCATGGCATTCTTCCATAGTTTACTACCCTTTGAATCGACTGCCTATCTAACAAATATGGGGTCATCATCAGTACTAGATGGAACAAAACTAGAATAAAATTCAAGTGGTGTATTATATTTTGGTTTCCTTCTTTCTTGAATCGATCTATTCAAGTTTGAAGTTTAATGTTCTTCCTCTTTTGATTTGTATTCTTCTATTGAGTCGGATTCTTCACCCTCCAAATCAAACTATATTATCTATGGCTCTTCTTCCATTGGTTGGCCTTCATGTTTGGAAACAATTTTAACCTATCTAAACATTACATTCCGATTGTAAAAAATATGCTTTGCTATAGGAATTCAAAGTTTATAGCCTTTTATACCATATTTATAATCAATAAAGATACATTTTTCAACTTTATTATCGAGTTTAGTCTTATTTTCCCTTGGAACATGCACATAATCCTCACATCCAAAAACTTTGAAATGTTTAAGAGAGGTTTTTTTACCGTTCCATGCCTCATGTAGATTTTTATCATCCGATGTTGATGTAGGTGATTAATTTATCAAGTAACATGCAATATCCATTCAAAATTCTTGTGATATCCCTACCCCATTGAGAATCCTTCTTGCATTTTCCATCAGCATCTTATTCATTATTTTTTCAACTCCATTTAATTGAGGTGTGTATGGAGAAGTATTTTTCCTTGTTGTTCCTCACTTATTATATAATTCCTTAAAATCATTTCCAAACAACTATCCACCATTATCTATTCTCAACACCTTTATTTCCTTCTCTATCTAGTTCTCTATGAGATCCTTAAACTCTTTAATTTTACTAAAAACTTCATATTTCTTTCAGAGGAAATAGATCCATGTGTTCCTGAAAAAATCATATATGAATGAAACATAATACACATAGTAACCTAGTGATGGAGTAAGCATTTGTCCAAACATGTCATTCTGTATCAACACCGTTACTTTTTTTCCCTTGTAGCACTAGATAGAAATCTTTCACAAAATTTTTACCATATCTAGAATATTCACACAAATTGAAATATAATGAGCAATTGAACATAACTTCAACCATAGATTTATCATTTAATGATCAAAGGCCCTTATCTCCAATATGTCTCAATATTTGATGTTATATCATTGTCTTCTCTTCATAGATAGTAGGAGTCATGTATTCTTCATTGCCGCATTCAAGAACAATAGAATTGTTACACCCATAATTTATAATGATTTCCAACAACTTGTATAGAGTTACAATCCAAACTCCCCTCATCCACACCATTACTCCTTGAACCATATTACATTTTTCCTTTTCAAATATAGTATGCATCCCTACATCACTCATCTTACTTACAAATATCAAATTTCTAGCTAGACTTGGAATGTGCAAAGCTCGAGGGAGAGTTATAATCCTTTCATATTTGAGCACCAACTTGACCCTTCCACGTCCTATAATTTTGGTTGTTGATATTTCTACTAGGAAAACATTACCTCCATTATACTTTCAATAATCACAAAACTAATCCATGTGAGGATTCAAATGAAATGAAGAACCTGATTTGATCAACCATGCATCATGATTTGAATGTGTACTTGTAGATGCCATGTAAACATCACATATTTTTCCATGGATGTTTTTGTTTATGTGGAAGAGAAATCATTATATCCCTTACTTATCAACATGATTAGATTTGCAATATTTCTTATAATTCCCAATTTTACCACATTTCCAACATTTCCTTATAGATAGTCCTATAGATTTATATCGTCCCCCAAATAATGTTTTTCCTCCCTTGGGAATGTCCTTTTATATATAAAATATCCTTGGTCACGCCCTTCATGGATTTTCTCCTCATTTCCTCTAATAACAAGGATGTAACTACATCCTCAAACTTTAATTTGATTGAGTAGTACTACCTATTGCTACACCCAGATTATCCCAAGAGTTTGATAAATAACATAAGAAGGTAATACACTTATCTTATTACTCCATATTAATGTCAATGGAGATAAATCGACTTACCAGAGTATTAAAGGAATTTATATTCTTTGTCTTGGGGTCACCATCATCCGTCCTAAGAAGACACAATTTATTTCTAAGAAACAACTTGTTTACTAGGGACTTTGACTAATGCAAATTCCCCAAATTATCCCACAATTTCTTTGCATTATCTTCTCTAGAGACATTCAACAACAACAAATTTGAGAAGAAAAGTGTTTTGATCCAAACACTTAAGATATCACAATAAACTAGAAGTACACACCATGTACACCAATATGCGCATGGAGTACAACTCCACGATAGATAAGAGAGATAAGTTACACAATAACTCCTTAAAGAATAGGATTTAACCTCCTTCAAATACCCAATTACATTCATACATCACAATTCACATCCCTCAATAATGAATACATGATATCTATATATACCTATTCACACATGGAACATGAGGCCTTTTTATCACGAGGTCGATTTTATTACATATACATTTACCCTTTACAAGTAAATTTAACCCCATATATGCCCCCATTTAGGGTCATATCATATACATTTAATCCCATATATGCCCCCCTTAGGGTCATATCATAGTACCCTCCTTCAAAAAGAGTTTTCCTCAAAGATTTGCAGTTAAAGGCTTTACATGTGATGAAACCAAGTAATGTTGTTTTCTTATGTTCTTTCTTTCTTATTTCCAGCAATGATGATCATTCCATCCAAAATCAATTCCTTTTGGTCTGAATACTTGATGGATGGTTGTTGCATAATTTTCTTTCCTTTGATTCCATGTATTTTTGTTGAAGCTTCTCCAACTTGTAGTAGATGTGGGTTTTTGATAATATCTTGTTGAATAATGGTTTGGTGATGCCATACTCCATGAATATTGATGAGTATTCCATCTTCTTCCTTGATAATTTTGATATCGATATTCCTATCTTCCTTGAAATCTTTCCTGATAATGAGGTTTTCAATATGGTTTCACATTTGATAGTTCGTCTTCACTTTGCGCACCCATTTCATCTATCTTTTTTCCAGATATAATGACATTCTTTATCCTATTTTCTTGGTCTTTGATTACCCTAGCCTTGGAGATAATACCATCATATTTGGCAAGTACATCCTTGAGATGAAGTTCAACTTCTTCAAGTATCTTACGGTGACCTTCTTGAATCTTGTTTTATTTATTGTTTTGAAGTTGCAATGCCACTCCATATATCAAATTATGATGCCCTTCTTCAATTATAGATTTCATTTCTATTTTTACCTCATTAGAATTTAGGGATTCCTCAACCTTCTTGCAAATTTCTTCTTCGATTCCTTTGGTAGAGTATTCATCCAAGATCCTTGTTTCTATAATGACCATTTCCAAGTGGTCACTTGGGGAGGACTTAATATCCTATTTAATTAATGTAGGCTATAGTCGGTGCAAGGGAATTAATTAATTTGATTATTTAATGTTACCTAGCGAAAAATCAACATTTAGAAGGTGATATTCAATAATTAAATTAAAAGGTGATATAGCGTGACTTTGGGGAAATACTGAAGAGAGATTTTATAAAGTCACTTTATAATTAATTATTAGAGAGGAACAGGAAAAAGGGTATAAAAAATGAAATTGGAGTTCATTCTCATTATTCATGATTATTTTTCTCAAAATTGATTTGGAAAGCTTTTGAAGCTTTTCTTGTCTCTAGGACTTAAACCCTTAAGCAATTGGGTTTGGTGGCAAGACTAATCCACCCTAGAAAATCAATTTGGAGAGATCACTTAGATTTATCGTTGGGATTCATTGTAGAAGAAGAAAGGCACATTGGTTTTTCCAAGTCGTGGGAATTTGCAGGGTCCTTGGTTGTTGTGTGGAGGTCGTTTCAACATAAGTCATGCTACCATTATCTATTTCCACTATTCTCCTTAGGCCGCACCATTATTACAAAAAGTGGGGATCTTAGGGAAGGGATCATACCATTGTTTATAGGTCATGGGGATCTTAGTATGGGTGTGTATCATCAATTACAGTTCATGGGGTCTTTAAAGGGGGTAGTTACAAAGCAAGTCGAGCTTCCATTACTTTAGGTACCTCTTCCTTGGGATGTGTCAATTATCTGTAGTTGTGGTGTCTAGAAGGAAGTTGTCCCACTGCCATTGTTTATAGTTTCTTTCTCCTAGAGTTGTGATAGTTATTACAGTTCATGGTTTTTGAAGGAAGTCACTCTAGTGCATTAAATGTTGCTCAAGTATGGTTATTTACAGGTCAGAAATAATAAATAAATTAGATTTGTAACTATCATGTTTTATTGTTGTTATAATTGATTGAATGAGGTTGTTATCAATTTCATTAAATGTAGTAGTTGTTTTTTGTGTTGAATATAATGAAACCCCATTTGTGTGCCAAATATATTGTAGTTTTTTTGTGAAATTGTCTTAAATAAGAGAGATGAAATGTAACGACCTTCGCGCGTTACGACGTCCATTCTAGTAACAGGTGCGAAAAGTTTTTTTTTTCCCTTTTTTTTTTTGTGTGTGTGCGCGTGTGGAAGTAACAACATACTTAACTCTACGTCGCCACTCGACGACCATCAAGACGCAACCACGATGAAGGTAAAACTGACCACTATATACGAATGACCTCCCGCCCGTCCTACCCTACAAGGTTAGGACCTCCAAGACACATAATCAACGCTCAAGCCCGGTTTCCCATCGTCTTTAACCATTTAAGGTCTCAGGGCTGGCGACTGTTCTGAGGATCATGGAGGTGTCTACATCCCACCCGACACAATAGACCAAGAAACCAACTAACCACAATCAAGTACAACAAAATATGAAGGACAAAAATGCGCCCCTTACGGAAGGCGTGGGACACGGACTCGGACAGCGACCACTCAAGATCGACGTTATCTAACAGCACGACCACCCTATTATACTTACTGGGGGGATTGCGGCAAGTAAATCCAGGGTATCGCACCACTCAAGTTATTTATCAATAATTTAAGGGTTACAATATCACTGTCGTGAGACATTATCTATCTACTATCTATCACACA
>JASDQU010310026.1:49187-61844 GCA_032191745.1 Picea mariana | reverse complement strand
AAAATGACAAAATTGAGGGACACATGTCACCTCTTGATGATGCCACATCAGCATGATGATTTCATCATGATGTCATGCTGACGTCACATGTCGTACTGTTAATGTCAGCAATACGGCATGTTGACTTTGACCAATTTGACTTTTTCTTGTTTGGGAAATCAGTCAAAATGCGATATCTTTCGCATACGATGTCCATTTGTGAAAAACATGATATGGTCAGAATCAGCGCAATGATCTGGACATGATGACGCTAGTTTTGTTTGATTCTGAGAACTTTGATTTTTAGGCCTTCCTGGATCCATTTTGGATCATAAATTGACTCCTAGACCTCTCTTACCTCAATTCTTGGAAGGAAAAAAGATGGAAATCAAGGATAGAAAGGACAAGGTGAAGGATTTATTGATTATTTAAGGGAGTATCAGGATCTTGGTGAGGAATTTCATGCAACTGTGTCCTTACAGGGTTTTTTTTTCATTAAGTACATGAATAAACCAAGGGATTACACCAAGGGCCCACAAAAACTGGATATTCAATGAAAGGTTGGGAAATTGTCTATCCCTTAATTTGATGGCTCAAGCAAATTTACTGCCATATCTTGGGTTCAGAAGTTGGACACATATTTCCAACTCAATCCTATGTTGGAGACATAAGCCATCATATATGATACATTGCATTTGGATGGAAAGGCCCACGAGTGGTGGTACCATGGGCTAGTCATGTTAGGGCATGCCAGTATTACCTCGTAATTGGACTTCATGTAGAAACTTGTTGACTGGTTTGATAATAAGGACCAAGAGTTTCATTTCAGGGAGTTAGCACAACTCAAGTAGATTGGGATAGTGGATGCTTACATTTCAGAGTTTCAGAGAGTCACAATCATGGTGATGGATGTGTCAGAGCATATGATGATTTATTTTCATTGAAGGACTATCTAAGCCCCTACATGGTTGGATTAATGCCTTCAAACCAGAATATCTATAGGATGTTATCATTAGAGCATGAGACATGGAGAACATGGTCCCAAAGAATAAATTTCCTTCTAAACCTTTCCTTCCTCAAAGAAACAAAGACTAAAAACCCTTCCAGAAGGAGTGGCCTAGGAAAGATAAGTCGGATGATGAGACTCATAAAGAGTTGAGAAGAAAGAAAATTTGTTTCAGTTGTTAGGAGCCTTGGGAACCTGGTCACATGTGCATGGGTAAGGGTAAGGTGCATTAGATATAGGTGCTTTCATATAGTGATGGGGAAGAGTAAGCAGGAAAAGCTCAGGGAAACGAGCACAACAAATCATATGATGAGAAGCCACATGAGGAGGTTAAGGGTGGGAATATTTCCACTCTATCATGTGTTCCTATATTTAACTCTTTTAGAATTCGTGGAGTATTATAGGGACAATGTGTCATAGTTTTGATTGACAGTGGGTCAACCCACAACTTTATTGACTAAGATCTAGTGGCTAGGAGAGGCATTCTTGCAAATAACTTTGAGAGATTTGATGTAGTGGTAGTTTATGGGTTCAGTATGACATGCACATAGAAGGCTCTGTTGTTGGATGTGACATTGGGAAACTACATTGTGACAGATGACTATTATGTAGTTGAACTAGGAGACACTAATTTCATATTGGCTATTTAGTGGCTTTATTCCTTGGGAAAACATTCTCAGAACTACCAAACAATGGATTTGGAATTCAGGGTAGCAGACGGTAAGAATGTGGTTTTGAGGGGTATGGCCAATGGCACTCCTAATATTGTTTCAGCCAAGTGGATGGAAAGTGTATTCAGGCACGAATATGTATCTTGCGCATTAGAGTGTCTGATTATGTTTAAGAATCCTTCGGATATCCAACCTTATCATGTAGACATTCAGTCATTGTTGAGAAAACCTGATCATATATTTGGAGATATTCATCTAGGGAGACCTCCTGATAGAGGCTTCGATCACACCAATGAATTAGAATAAGGGGACAAACCAGTGATAACTAGTCCTTACATGCACCCAAATAATTTTAAGGATGAAATAGAGAAGGCCATCAAGGAGTTATTAGATATGGGGTATATCAGACCTAGTTCCAGTCCATTCACTTATTTAGCGGTCTTGGTTAAGAAGAAGGACACAAATATGAGGATGTGTATTGACTATTGGGCCCTGAATAAGAAAATTTTCAAAAAAAAATATCATGTTCCCGGGATCGATGAGTTGTTGGATGAATTGCATGGGGCAGTCTATTTATCGAAGATTGATATTCGATCGAGATATCACCAAATCAAGGTCAGGGAGTAGGATATTCACAAGACTACTTGCAGGTGCCATTATGGACACTATGAGTTCTTGGTCATGCCTTTTGGGTTGACCAATTCACCTGCTACTTTCCAGTCTTGCATGAACCACATTTTCAACAAGCAGTTGTGGAAGTTTATTTTAGTGTTCTTTGATGATCCCCTTATATATAATAAGACATAGGAGGATCACTTGAGGCATTTAGATGAGGTATTGGGAATTATGGGGGAGAATTCATTATCTGCTAAGGCATCTAAATGTGAATTTGGCATGACATAGATTTTGTGTTTGGGTCACGTGATTAGTATGTAGGGTGTGCAAGTGCATCCAGAGAAGATATAGGCCATATTATATTGGCCACCGCATAAAACACTTACATAGTTGTGTGGGTTTTATTGTTTTTTCACTTATTATAGACACTTTGTTAATGGGTTTCCATAGTTGGTTGCACCCTTGACATATCTCACAAAGAAAGGAGCCTTTAGTTGGATAGGGGAATCTTAGAAGGAATTTGACAACCTCAATGAGGTGATGAGCACTTGTCCAGTATTGCACTTCTTGATTTCACTCAACCCTTTGTGCTTGAGTCCGATGCTTCGGGTAAGGGTATGGGAGTTGTCTTGATGCAGAATAAACATCTGATAGCATTTGAGATTCAGAATCTTAGGGGATCAGAGAGACTCTATTCCATATAAGACAAGGATATGCTTTCCATTATGCATGCCTTGGCTAAGTTCAAACAATATTTAGTAGGTGGAATATTTTTTGTTAGGACTGGGCAAAACAGTCTGTGGTATTTCCTGGAAAAGAAGGATCTGAATGAGAAATATGTTAAGCAAAAGAATTTATTTTTTTTTATTCCCTTTCCAGGAAATCGGCTGCATGTTACAGAGATTTCAGTTGATTGGAAGTCCCACCTTCTAGTGAAATATTCCAAGAATAAGTTTTCTTGTGAGTTGATGGATGGTCACATTCAGGATGACAAGTACAGAGTGTTGGATGACATCATCTTCTACAAGGAATGAATCTATTTAGTTCTGGAGTCCACACTTAAGGAGAAGATTATGAGGGCTATCCATGATACATTATTGGTAGGGAACCCTGGATACTTCAAAATCTATAGGAAGAATAGAGAGAGGTTCTCATGAAAAGGCCTCAAGGACGATGTGTTGTGACATGTGAGGGAATGCATCATTTGTCAACAGAACAAGTCAGAGCATACTCATCTAGTAGGATTATTGCAGCCTTTTCCCATTCTAGAACAAAAGTGGGAGAGTGTGTTGATGGACTTCATCACGAGTCTACCGAAGGTGCATGGAAAGGATTGCATTTATGTAGTTTTTGATTAGTTAACCAAGTTCACTCACTTATTGGTTATTTCATCAGAGTATAAGGAACTGCAGGTGGAAGAGTTGTTTTTTAGGGAGGTGTTTAAACTCCATGGGTTGCCTAAGTACATTTTTAGTGATCAGCATAATATATTTCCTAGTGCATTTTGGAAAGATCTGTTCATATTCGTTGACACAAAGTTGAATCATAGTACCAGTTATCACCCTCATATGGATGACCATATAGATATTGTGAATAAATGGGTTGAGGGGTGTATGCATAACTATGTGTTAGGAAAACATAAGGCATGGATTAAGTGGTTACATCTGGGAGAACATTCTTACAATACCACTTACCATATTTCCATTGGTATGACCTCATTCTGAGCATTATATGGCTATTATTCTCTTTCATTTGTGGATTTGGTGTTTCAAGATAGCAGGGCTCCCAAATCCAAGGATTGGATACAAGAGAGCCAAAATATCCTTAAGACCCTTAAGGATAACCTACAGGCTTCCCAAAATCAACAAAATATGTATGCAGACAGACACAAGTTTGAGTGCAATTTTGAGGTAGGAGACTTGGTTTTCTTGAAATTTCATCCCTATAGACAGTCTTCACTAAAGAAAAGTGGTGTAGAAAAGTTGAAACCATGATTTTATGGTCTCTGCAGGGTAATCTAGTGAGTTGGGGAAGTATCTTATGACTCGATCTACCAGAGGGGACCAAGATTCATAATTTTTTTCATGTATCATGCCTCAAGAAGGAACTAGGGTAGTAGGTCACTTATTCAATATATTTACTCCCATTAGATGAGTAGGGGAAGTTGGTGTTGATTCATGAGGATATTTTGGATTTCAGGGAGAGGAAATTGAGAAACAAAGTAATCAAAGAATATCTTATCAAATGGAGATATTTTCTAGTGGAGGATGCTACATGTGAAGGAGATCAGTTTTTACAGCACTCTAACTTGCAGTTGCTTAAGGGAAAGTAATCTTAGGAAGGGGGGATTTGTTAAGAACCAAATATCAAAATAGCGTAAAACAACCTCAGAATAAGTATTCAACGCCTTGAAAAAGAGAGAATTTCAGATAATAAGCCTCTTTGAGAGGGAAACCTCCTTATACACCACATAAATTTCCAAATACAAGATGATTCCAAATGAAAAGGTATCATTGATATATATAGGAGACTAGGAGGTACAATTAAAACTAATGGACTCAAGTCGACATAAATAAAATAAAATTACTAATGTAATATGTCCCAATTAAGGGGTAATGTGCCACTATTTAGGGCTTAACATTCCCCTCCCCTTCAAACAAGTGTTGTCTGAAATGCTTGAGTAATTTTGGATGCTTCTGTATAAGACTCATCTTCCCAAGTGGAATCTTCAGCAGGTAGTTTCCTCCACTTAATGAGATACTCTAAAATGGATCTATTCCTCAGTTGGTGAATTCTTATGTCATTGATAGCTTCAGGCTCCAATATGATTTTTCCTTCCTCATCAATTTATGGCAATATAGTTTGAACTAGGATCTTGTCACCTATAACCTTCTTTAAACATGAAACATGGAAAATTGGGTGTACTCACGAAGATGCAGACAACTCCAATTTGTATGCCATAGTACCAATCTTTTGCAACAACTTATAAGGGCCATAGTACTTTGGTGATAATTTATTATCCTTCTTAGATTTCTTGAGGGACATCTGTTTGTATGGTTATAGTCTTAAAAATACCCAGTCCCATACTTAAAAACTTATTTCACTACGATGTTGATTTGCTTGTTGTTTCATGTGATTTTGTGCCATGGTCATGTTGTCCTTTAAGAGTTGGAGAACTTGTTGTTGATGCTCGATGTGATCTTCCACTGCTTGAACCTTAGATTTTTCTTTTAGAGAAGAAGTGATGGAAGTTGGGTGGTATCCATAGAGTTCCATAAATGGTGGCATTTTTGTTGAAGTATGACAGGAAATGTTATACCACCATTCTGCGAATGGTTACCATTTGAACCATTTTGTTTGTTTATCAGAGACAAAGCAATGAAGGTAGTCTTCCAAAAATTTGTTCACTATCTTGGTTTTTCCATCATATTGAGGATGATAAGATGATCTATGAGCCAATTGAGTACCCAAACAAGAAAATAATTATTTCCAAAAATGTCCAATGAAGATGGGATCTCTGTCATTTACAATAATCTTTGGGCTTCCATGTAGCTAATTTTGAACTATCTCCATGAATGCGATGGCAACTGTATTGGATTTGAAAGGATGAGAGAGTGCAAAAAAGTGTGTGTACTTGGTCAGTCTATCAACAATCACCATGATGACACTCTTTCCTTCAAACTTTGGTAATCATGTGATGAAATCCATGGAAACCTCCTCCCAACGTTGACTTGGGATGGCTAATGGTTGTAAGAGACCTGGGGTCTTAATTGTTTCCACCTTATTTTTTTGTCAACCCAAACATTCTTCCACAAACCTTTGAACATCAGTTTTAAGGCCATCCCAAAAATAATCCTTCTTGACCCTATGGTAGGTTTTCAAAAATCCTAAGTGCCTTCCTACCGGAGAGGTGTGTAATTCCAATAGTGCCTTTTGTTTGAGTAGGGATTTCTTACATAAATATAATCGATCTTTGTACCATAGTGAATGATTTTTCCATGTAAATGTATTTGATGCATTGGAATCCTACTACAACCTTTGAATGAGATTCCATATGTTTTCGTCATTCTTCCATTCATCCCTTGCTTCTATTATCCAATCGGGTTGGATGATCAAGATAGCACAGAGAAAGGGCTCAACATCTTCATCCTTTCTTGAGAGTGCATCTGCCACAACATTTTGCTTCCCTTTTTTATAGATGATTTCAAAATCATAACCAAACATCTTGGTCACCCATTTTTGTTGTTCTTATAAAGATAGTCTTTGTTCCAAGAAGTATTTAAGACTATCATGATCTGTTTTGACCTTGAAGTGCCTACCTATTAGGTAAGGGAACCATTGCTTCAATGCATGTAGTATTTCCATAATTTCCTTCTCATAAATGGTTTTGTGTAAGTCCTTTCCCTTGAGTGGTTGACTTTCAAAAGCAAGGGGCCTTCCTTCTTGCATTAGAACATCACCAATTCCATTTCCTGAGGCATCGCATTCCACAATAAAGGTTTTTGTGAAGTCTAGTGTGGTCAAGACATGAGCTTTTCACATTTCCTCTTTAAGTTGTTCAAAAGCTTGATTTGCCTCTGGAGTCCATGAAAATGCATCGTTCTTAGTTAATGTCATTAAAGGTATTGTTATTCTTCCATAGTTCCGAACAAAATTGTGGTAGTAACCTGTCAAACCCAAAAATTCTCTAAAATTCTTCAATGTTTTGGGAATCGGCCAGTCCATCATAGCCTTAATCTTATTAAGGTCTACCTTGACACCTTCATGAGATACAATATGACCCAGATACTCTACCTCCTTCATCCCAGAGAAACATTTGTATGGTTTGGCATATAGTTGTTGATCCTTTAGTAGTTGTATCACCTTGTCAACATGTCGCACATGATCCTCCCAAGACTTGCTATAGATTAGTATATCATCAAAAAATACTAACACAAATATTTGAAGGAAGGGATTGAAAATGGGATTCATCAACCCTTGGAATGTGGAAGGTTCATTTGTAAGGCCAAAAGGCATGACCAAAAATTCATAATGGCCTTCATGAGTTCAAAATGTTGTTTTTGGGATATTTGCTTACTTCATTCTAATCTGATGATACCCTGAATGGAGATCCAACTTTGTGAAATCAATTGATCCATGTAGTTCATCTAACAATTCATCAATGACGAGAATGGGAAACTTATCTTTAATAGTGATCTTGTTGAGTTATCTATAATCTGGACACATCTGCCATGAGCCCTCTTTCTTGAGTACCATTACCATCGTGTAGAGTAAGAACTTTGGCTAGGTCTAATAATTCCATCCTCTAACATTTCTTCAAACATATGCTCAATTTCACTCTTATGGGCATAAGGGTATATGTAAGGCCTGATGTTAGGAGGAACACTCCCCAGAATTAGGTGAATAGCATGATCATGATTTCGAGTGGGTAGAAGACCTTTGGAAATATCTTCAAATACTTTGGAATTCTTATAAATGATCCCTTGGAGATATATGGAAATAGATGGATTAGATGTTTGAACATATAGTGAGCATAGTTGTACAATTACACCCTGATGCCCCTTTTTCAATAATTTTGTCATGCCATTATAGCTTATCACCTTACTGGGTTTCCCTGTGATACCCCTTAACTCGATTTATTTTCCTTCCAATGAAAATTTCATGAAAAGTTCTTGAAAATTAAAATCCATTGTTCCCAATGATTGTAACCATTGGACTCCTAGTATGACATCAACACCACACATTGGTATAGAAATCATTAGACTATTCATTACGTATTCCCCCATAGTAAGATTGATCTTATTGCATTTTCCTAAGAAATTGATAGTTCCTTCATCTGCAATCAATACTTGAAACTCTAGCACTAGATATATAAAGAAATTGAGAGCTTTGGCTAATTTTTACTGAATGACATTATGAGTACTACCAGAATCAATTAGGACTATTGCCTTTTTCTTTTTGATATATCCTTCAATCTTGAGGGTTTGAGGAGTGTTAATTCTAGCCAATGCATTACATGATATCGTGGGAGTCAACTCTTTAGAAGAAATCTCTTCTATGATTTCATCTTGAGATGGTTCATGTTCTTGTTCTTGTTCTTGTTCTTGTTCTTATTCCTCTTCACAATCTATGTAGAATAATTTCTTCTCACCACACTTATGTACCTTACTGTACTTGTTGTCACAATTAAAGCATAAACCTTTTTCTTTTCTTTCCTCCAATTGTTGAGGTGTCAACCTTGTAGGTTGAGGTGTTTTAGAAGAAGGAACAATATTCTCTCGATAGATGTTAGGAGTGGTCCTTATAGTAGCCATAGCCATATTTTTACTTTCAACATTTCTCGCCACCTTGAATGCATTCTCCAATGATTTAGGTTCCCAAAGGCAAACCTCGTGTTGAATGTTATCCTTTAAAGTTCATATGAATACATCAATCAAGTGCTCATCTGGAATATATGTTACCTTTATATTCAATCTTTGGAAGTTCTCAATGTTCTCCACAACTTAACCCTTTTGCTTGATATTTATCAATTGGATAAAGAAGGTATTGCTCCTTGTATCCTCATAGTGTGTTATCATTTCTTCCATGAAAATTGTCCAAGTGACGAGTGATTTGTGAGAACAAATCCATCGATACCACACAAATTGATTGGGTTCTAAATATAAAGAAGAAATTTGTACCTTTTGTGTATGTGGCACATAATGTAGATCAAAGAATTGCTCCATCTGAAGTATCCATGTGATTGGATCCTTTCCATCAAACTTCCTCATATCGATCTTAGGAAGTGGTTGGTCTTCAACCCAAAGTTGGAGTTTCTCCAGTCTTGATTCATCTTCGTTGTGTCCTTATCATGAATTTCATGGGATACATTTTCACTTTCAGGTGGCCTCTCTATTAGGAATTTTTTCAATCCTTCCATGATCTCCCTTTTTAAACCATCCATCTTAGTATCCATTATTGCCTCAAACTTAGCTTCAGTTGGATCTATCATCCCTTGTAGTTCATATTTTGTTACTGTCTTCTTTTGTAAATCCTTTATGTCCCTCCGCATTTCTTCACCTTCATCAAGAGTCCAAGTAGGATTGTCTGGAAGCTTATTTGGTGTAGAAGTTCCCTTTTTTGGTGGCATGTTGGCCAAGTATCACTTTTAAAACTTGATTTCGAGGTGGTTATTCTAGATGATCTTTCTTCTGTTGTATCTCCAACATTTCATCTCTTCTGGGTATGAAAATTTATTTCTGTAGTTCTCTAATATGTCTTCTCTGCAATGCCACAGGTCTGATCAAAATTGTATGTGCCAAGTGGAAGTTATGGTAACTTCCCCACACCTTGTTGATTATTGTCCCTTCCAGGAGAGAGTACTTGTAAAGTGTGCCAAGAGCACAATATATGATATTTTGTTTTGAAAATTGAACCAGAAATACTAAAGACTGTCCATTATCCAGTGAAACTGTTCTCACTTAATTTGGATACTCACTGAAGAAGATATCATTGTTTTACCCGAAAGACATGTTTGAGACTAGTTAATATGACTAGTCAGATACCCTATCTTGCACAGGGTGTATCTACAAATGTAGGATGACCCCGAAGCTGAAAGTTTTATCAAAAATACCTTAATAATTTCTATGAATATCCTCTAGATTTTAGGGTCTGAAACGTTACAAAAAAAAAATTATAGGGAAAATTCCTCAATGGATAAATTATGGGGTATTCCATAACCCTATATTACACAGGCTATATCTTCGAAAGTATAAGGCCTCAGGACCTAAAATTTGAACCCCACATACCTTGATCCGTCTACTAAATAGCCTCTAAGCGGTCCCTTCTGAAACGTCGTAGAAAACAAGCTATAGAGAAAATTCCAAGGTGTCTCAGATGTAGCAGTGAAACCCCAAGACTTTGAGCTCTGATACCAAATGTTAAAAACCAAATATCAAAATAGCATAAAAAAACCTCAGAATAAGTACTCAATGTCTTGAAAAAGAGATAATTTCAGATAATAAGCCTCTTCGAGGGGGAAACCTCTTTATACACCACATAAATTTCCAAATACAAGATGATTCCAAATGAAAAATTTCTCCTTGATATATATAGGAGACTAGGAGGTACAATTACAGCTAATGGACTCAAGCCGACATAAATAAAATAACATTACTAATGTAATATGCCCCAATTAAGGGGTAATGTGCCACTATTTAGGGATTAACAATATTTTAATGTCCCTTTCTAAGTGATCACTCCATGAGGACTTAATAGCCTATTTAATTCTCGTAGGATATAATCAGTGCAAGAGAATTAATTGATTTGATTATTTATTTATTTTTTTGTGACTGGCGGAATCGGCAACTCACAGTTCTCATACTCGCATGACACGAGGTTGATTCCCATCCGCTACCTCTATAACCTCTAGGTGCATCCACACATCCCGCAAGCATGGGGCACGTGTAAATCGAGGTGAGAATCGAATGTGAAACCTCCTTTTTACATTTCCTTCCATTTACACGACACTTGCTAGTCGGTCTACACCCCTGCGATCGATTTGATTATTTGATGTTATCTGGAGAAAAAACAAAAAAAAAAACATTTAAAAGGTGATATTGAATAATTAAATTAAAAGGGGATATAAAGTGACTCTAGGGAAACATTAAAGAGAGATTTTATAAAGTCACTTTATATTTAATTATTAGAGAGGGAAAAAAAAAGGTATAAAAAGTGAAATTGGAGTTCATTCTCATTATTCATGATTATTTTTCTCAAAATTGATTTGGAGAGATCTTGAAGCTTTTCTTGGCTCTAAGACTGAAACCCTTGAGCGATTGGGTTTGGTGGTGATATTAATCCACCATAGCCAGTCAAGTTGGAGATAGCGCTCAGATTTATCACTCAGATTCATTGTGGAAAAAGGAAGGTGCATCGATTTTTCCAATTCGTGGGCATTTGCAGGGTTCTTGGGTGTTGTGTAGAGGTTGTTTCAACATAGGTCATGCTACTATTATATATTTCCACTATTCTCCTTGGTTTTCACCATTATTGCAAATTGTGGGGATCTCAAGGAAAGGGTCATAACATTGTTTATAGGTCATGGGGATCTCAGGAGGGGGCTAATATCATTAATTACAGTTTTTGGGTTATTTAAATGGGGTCGTTACAAAGCAAGTTGAGATACCATTATGTCAACTACCTTCTCCTTGGATCATGACAATTATCTACAAATGTGGTGTCTAGAAGGAAGCCATCCCACTGCCATTATGTACAATTGCTTTCTCCTGGAGTTGTGATAGTTATTACAGTTCATGGTGTTTGAAGGAATGCGCTCTAGTGCATTGAATGCTACTCAAGTATGGTTATTTACAGGTCAGGGATATTAAATAAATCAAAATTGTAATTGTTGTGTTTTATTATTGTTATAATAGATTGATTAAGGTTGTTATCAATTGCATTAAATGTAATAGTTGTTTTTTGTGTTGAATATAATGAAACTACATTTGTGTGCTAAATCTATTGTGGATCTCTAGTGAAATTGTCTTAAAGAAGGGACCATAAATTTTAATAAACACAAAACATATCAGTAGTTAAGGAAGGGATCTTACAGTTTCTTCTTGATTTTGATAATTCTTCTTTTCTTCTTTCAATCTCTTCCCTCATCCAATAGTTTTTATTATGGTTTCATAATCTACATATATCTTCATATTTATTTTTCAATTCTTCCCTTGACTCATTCTTTTCCAACTTTCCTTTGCTACTCTCTTCTTGATTTAAGTTCATAACCTCCTTAATGAGTGATTCATTAAGGGATTGCATATTGGCAAACTCGTCATTTTTATTTATAATATATTTTCTTAGATCTTCATTATCCTTTTGCAGTTTCAAAACTATTTATTTTGATTCCTTTAATTCCACTTGAATTTTATGAATATCCTCCATTTTCAAGTCTTTGATCCATTTTTTTAGAAAAGTTCTTCAAATTCTTCCCATGTGATGTTTTTTCTAGTATCTTTATAAATACTCGTCCACCATTCTCAATCTTCGTCAAACAAATATTTTTCTTCCCATGATGGATTCATACCATATTCCTTTACCAATCTAAACCATTCCCTAAGACTGATTTTGTCTTTACCTCCATCTCTTGTAAATTTAGGTAATTTCATTGATTCTTACTTGAGGTCTAACCCAAAACCTCAACTTATAACCTTGGTATATTAAGAATAATGATCTCAAATAGTTAAAATAATTTTTCCAATATAATTTCTATGTTTTCTCTTTTTAATGGATTTTGAATCACCTCAATTGAACATCCCAATCAAAAGTTATGATAGTTTTAACTCAACAAACCTTTTAAAACCTTGATTTGGAGTTTGTCCTTATGGATGACCTTACTTATGGTGT
>JASDQU010310026.1:0-49167 GCA_032191745.1 Picea mariana | reverse complement strand
ATCTCAAATAGTTAAAATAATTTTTCCAATATAATTTCTATGTTTTCTCTTTTTAATGGATTTTGAATCACCTCAATTGAACATCCCAATCAAAAGTTATGATAGTTTTAACTCAACAAACCTTTTAAAACCTTGATTTGGAGTTTGTCCTTATGGATGACCTTACTTATGGTGTATATATGAAGTTTTGGCCCTTCTGAGTATGACATTATGGCCTATAGTTCTATGATATGTCTTCTATGAATTTCCATAGGTCTAATCAAAATTTGATGTGCCAAGTGAAAGTTATGATAACTTTCCCAAAACTCGCTGATTTTTGGCATTTTCTAGAGAGCGAACTTGTACAGAATGCCACACAACCAGTTTTTATTATATTATTATGAAATTTTGACCTGAAATCATATGGCTTGTTATCTATCCAATTCAACTGGTGGAACATAATTTGAATCTTTATTGAAGCATATATAACCATTTTACCCAGAACGCCTCTTTAAGACTAGTTTAGGGTTAGTAAAAAAACCTTAATTTTCACTGTTTGTATCTCCTAAATTAAAATGACACAGAACCTAAATATTTTATCACATGAACTTCRCTATGTTTTCTCAATATCATGCAAATTTCACCACCTTAAACATCACCAAACAAAATTTATAGTGAAATTACCAAAATGACTCATTTGACATTGAATTAAAAGTTAGTAAAAATCCCTAACTTCCACTCATTGTATCTTAGAAATTGAAATGACACAGAACTTGAAATTTTTACCAAACAAACTTCGTTATGTTGTCTCAGTACTCTGAAAATTTCACAGTCCGAAACTTCACAAAAAAATTAGAGAAAATTCCAAGATGGCACACTTGAAGCACCAAAACCTTAGGATTTGTGTTTTGATACCAAATGTTATGATCCAAATACTTACAATATCACAATAAACCAGAAGTACACACCATGTAAACCAATATGAACATGAAGCACAACTCCAAGATAAATAAAAGATATAAGTTACATAATAACTCCTTAAAGAATAGGAGAACATCCTTTATATACCCAAATACATTCATACATAAGAATTCACATCCCTGTGACATCCCTCAATAATGAATACATGATATCTATATATACTTATTCACACATTTCACATGAGGTCCTTTTATCATTAGGTCGACCCCATTACATATACATTTACCCATTACATGTGCATTTAACCCCATATATGGCCCCTTTAGAGTCATATCATATACATTTAACCCCATATATGCCCCCCTTGGGGTCATACCACATAGATGAATCGTACTTCTCACCTTTGTTTTCGGCTTTTCCCAATCTCGTTTCGACTTACCAGTAGGTTGTGTAGATACACAACAACCCACTATTCTCTATCTACAAAAAAAGTTTCCATCTTTAGCTTCCATGACTTGAAGCTTAGGCCATTAAATATCTCTATTTCTATTCTTAAATTGCTTGACATTTTCTTTGCGCAAGATTCATTGTGAAAAGATCCCACTCAAGAACATGTCCATCACAAACCTAAGATATTCTTTCTCTTCGTAGATTGAGCTAAACCCTAGTAACAAAGACATCTCGTTGACACCAATAATCTTGCTCTTATACAAAATGAAGAGTTTGATAAACATGTTCATGGAAAACAATACTAACATAATCTAAAACATAAGAATAACAACAACACATTAACACAATATGCACATCAATTACCCTAGAAATACTTAATCGAGAAAACCAACCAACTTGAGAGTCGTAACTCTCTCGATCTCATTGTATTAAATTCACCACCAGTCACAATACAAAAGGTAAGAATTCCACAACATCCAAAACCATAATCTATTAACTTGGATGAGATTACAACCCTAATTCCTCAGCCATAATTAGTTTATAATGGGCTAGAAAACCACTAGTTGAAAAAGCATAAGACAGATAAAAATAGACCCAAAATTTTCTTTAAAGGGCTTCACCCCCATTGTGCCCCACCCCCCCAATCTAGGGTGTTGATCACCCCACCAAACCCCCCTTTGCACTAGGATGAGACTAAGTCTCCTTGCAAAAAGTACAACACATGTCTAACACCTTACAATCTACACAATGGAAGGCCCAACTAAAAAATCTATAGCCAAATATGTCAAAAGGGGAATCATGTTCCAAGTAGAAGCGGAAAGAGTGTCTATGAAATATGGATGACCATGAAAGAGAGGCCAATACCTCCATAAATGACCTTTGGTTGAAAAACAAGAAGCTAGAGTTGTCTCTCTATTCAACAAATTTCCTAGTATGTATTTCAAACTTTATCAACCTCTCTATGCAATAAATGATACCACCTAGATCGATTTGCTAAGAAAGCTTTATAAATTATACAAAAAAACCTGGTACTAAAACTTAAGTGAAGTATGTAGCTAATACATCTTACGGTCTTAATTTTTCTTCTATTTTATATTAACAAGAGAACATAATTACACTTACATAACTATGTCGTAAACTAGTTGATCTCCTCTATTAAAACTAAATTATTATTATTATTATTATTATTATTATTATTATATATATATATATATATATATATATATATATAAGATCAACTATATATAATAATCATTAAAAAATGATGTGGAAAGGACAAAATAAATATATTCGTTTACATCTTACACTTTGTAATTTAGCTATAGATACATTGAATCTTTTATTTCTATATATAAATAAATATCATTGAATCTTTTATTTTTATATATAAATAAATATAAAGAGGAATATTATTATCTTGTCCTTTCAACATAAATACTTATGGATTGGTTATGATGTGGTTCTCATAACTTTCATTCATCCTTCTAACCAAAGGTAAAGATTTATTGTTTTAATTTTATTTTTATATCATTGATTACATAGTCGTTGTTGTCGGTTTGTTAGTGTAAAGATAAACATTAAAAGTACTAAAAGAATATTTTAATAATAAAATATTCTTATGATAAATACGTTTTTCCTACCAAGGAAAAAGAAAGTAATCGGGTGTCCATTTTACCTTTGTTGATATTGACTTGTTCATTCCAAATGAGAAGTATGTGTTTACTTGAACCATCACAATCTAAATGAATGAAAAGTATGAGCCTACCATCATCACAAGTGGTGGAGGGAAAAACTAAGAGCAACATGGACGATGATGATATGACATTATTGATCTTAACTCCTTACCATCGACATGAAAATTCCCACTTTTTCGAATTCCTTTTTTCACGCACGGACCTCCTCTCTCACCAAATCTCCACACTTTCCCATGCCATTGCAAATTACTTTTCCAATTGCTCTTTCAACTTGGTTTTCAAAATTTCAAACATATTTTTCAAATATGATTATAGGTTTTAAAAATATATATTATTATTATTGTTCTATTTTAATATTAAATTTTGTATCTAGTTTATGTTTATAATTTTAAATTTTCTTTTTTAATAAATATTGTTATATAAATTTATGATATAGAGGAGATAGTGTCATGTACAGAACAAAAAATAAATACTTAYATTAAAAAATTAAAAAAATACAAGTTTGCTTATGTTTTAGAGTAAACYAACTTAGATCCATCTTTAATCTCGGATCTATCAAGTGTTTAAAGGGATCAAATCTCTCGAGGTACAAAACTTGAGGAAATGTTTGCATCTTGAGARATTTGATCCCTCCCAGTGCTTGATAGATCTAATGTTAAAATGGATCTAGGTTGTTATATTCTTAATAGAGTTTAGTTCAAACTATAAATAGAAGAATTTGTTCTCTTCTTTATTTGATTTTTTTTTTTTTACTTTTAATATGTTCACTCTTCTCCCCGGATGGGGTGTTAGACGTCGAGAACAGGTTGGGCAGATGACAACAACTTGGAGGCTCAAAAAGACATGGAAGACGGATGGCGGGATGGCTCGGACAAGTGGTTCTCTGGGAGGTCATTGGAAGCAAGTGCCAACAGGACGAAAAGAAGAACGTGGTGACGATGGGACCCACATAGAGGACGCCAACCCCGAAACATGATGCGACAACGAGGACAGATGGATATTCTTCCCAGACAGATGGTTATTAAGTTAGTTAAGGGAGCAATACGACGAGAAGCTAAAGCAAGTGGTCATCAACGAGAGAGGTGGCTTGTACAGGCTCAAACCCTATGGGAACAAAGGGTCATGAATCTCAGGTATGTGTGAGAACATGGGAGTACACAGAATTGAGAAGAAGGCGAGGATAAATCTCCAGAGTCGTTATGTCAAGGACACTAAGTGATGTGGTCGATGTGAAAGGAATTAACTATGAGAGGAGTTAGTGGAATGGGTTGACGTTGCTTAAGTTAACAGAAGTGGAATTCTTATGCCAGATGCTCATCATAGAAATTCACACAAAGCTTTGTAGTGATAGTGAGTAGAAATATCAGAGGAGGGTGCGACTATTCTCATCCCAAGGAGTTGCACCTTGGGGAGAGCCCAAGACCCAAAGTAGATTGAATTTGGTGTAGGCGGTAAGGTGAGTCTAAAGAAGGCGGATAAGAAAGTGTTTGTGGAAAGGTGGAGCAACTAGGCTCAAACAGAAGGAGCGCACAAAGGACACATGAAGACTACCAGGTAAAGACAATCCATTTAGGGGTTGCGGGATGGATAGGCGAGGAGCGAGAGGTGGCCATTAGCAGGGAAAGAAAGAGGAGGATTCATCATCCCAAGGTCTGGTGAATCGAACCAAAGCAGTCAGAGTGACATGGATGACGGGCTCCAGATTTAACTACATCTACACATATTCAGAAAAGAAGGCAACAAAAAAAATTGAGGTTGTGAGAGTCCAGAGAAAAAACACCATAAAGGAAGTGATCGTGGAGGAAGTAAAGGAATGGGTAGATGACCCATTTTACTCTAGGACCTACAAGACAAAATACTTCAAATTGGTTAAGACACGTTGGATTGTCAAGGAAATGGTGGCCCGAGCAATATAAAAAACTAGAAAAGATGATGAGGATACCCTGCATGATGTTAAAATATTAGAAGGGAAGTTTGAACTCTTCTACAAGTCTCATTTTGGCATCAAATTCAGGGTCATTTTAGAAGGGAAAAACTAGGAGAAACAAAGATTGTGCCAATGGACCCGAGCTCCCTTGGTTCGAAGGATCATCCTACCCCAACTGAAGACGACAAAGAAGCATGAATTGTTGGAGCAATCTTAAAAAGAAGCTAAGGGAATCCAGGTTTGAAACACCACTTAGTTTGATTACAATATATATTTTCAGGCTTATTAGTATGTTTATGGTGTATAGAAGTCAGAAAATTGCTCAGAAGATAGACTCTTGGCTTTTACATCTAGATTGTTTGATTTCATTTTGAAGAACAAACTTAATTCTATGATGAAGAAATCTGGATAACTATTCTCGAGATTGGATAATAGTTTCCATTTTAGCAAGCCGCCCTAGAGCTATCTACATTTTTTAATTGTATATAAATAGAAATATTAAGATAGCTTTTAGCTTAAAAAACTATATTCACTCTTCTTGAATTAATTGTTAATTAAAATTTTAAGTAAGTTAATTGTAAATTGAAATTGACAAAATATCAACAATATCATTTTTACCTACAAAACAAGTACACTACAACATATATTTTTAAATGATAATTTAAAATCTTTTAATTAATTATTATATTTATAAAATCCATTAAACTATATTAAAAAAACCTCCCACAAAAAAATAATACCTTACATTTTTTTACGTATTTAAAAAACCTCCCAACAAAAAATAATGCCTTACATATTTTACTTATTTAAAGTTCAACGAAAAACTTTTTTAAAGTTGAATGAAATGGTCAAAAAGTAGTTTAAAGTCTTTCAATTAATTACTCTATTTGTGAAGTTCATTAATCTTTAAAAAGTTAGTTTAAAGTCCTTCAATTAATTACTTTATTTGTAAAGTTCGTTGAATTGTATTAAAAAACCTCCCACCATCATCAAGATGTCTATCTATATATGATTTCTATAAGATAAGGGAATATTTATTTATGTGAAAATATTAAAGGGTGATATAAGTAAAATCTTACATATATCACGGCACAATGTATAGAGTTTTGGTAATTATAAATTTTAAAGTAAGAAAATGCGACATTTGAGTGAAGATTTATTTTTAAATATGTTATTTAAAATATTTGTGTTTAATAGTTTCAATGCCTTTCAGTAAGAAAATGAAAAGAAGATACTTATCCTGCGTTTAGAAATTGTCATGTAAATATGGATCAAGTATCGCCCCTTTCTGTATAAGTAGTTATGGTGGAGAACGTTTTGGGTAGGATGAATAGGTATTATAAATTAGAGATTTCAAATTTAAAAAGGAAATATTTGTAGATTCAATTAATAAGAAAATAGGGAATGCTGTCCATAAATTGTTGAATTAATAGTTAAATGGGAAGAACTTTTTTTTTCCAAATGAAAATTCGCTCAAATTTTTGTATTAATAAAAATTTATTTACATCAACAAGAAGCTTCTCAAAGGATATCTCCACTAAAAAAACAGAATTACAATCCGACAAAAAGTCAAACTAAGAGTTTTTTTCATTATCCGGAGACTTCAAGCCTCTTTCTAGTTCAACCCGGAAATAAAACCAATAGTATTCTATATCCATACCAAGGATTATATATCACACTCCACAATCAAGGGCTGATTAATAAGAAAAGACAAAAAGGCAATCAGAATAGATTAATCTGAGATATAGGACCAGTCCTCCCATCAATCACTGAGAAATAAGTTAGTACTCCTTTTTGTTCCAGCAGTCCTTGCTTGGAAAGGGACTCTGCCTCTGTATTGTATTCCCGAAATATGTGAGTGAACTTTATATCTTGGAAATTTGTGGTGATCGATCTTGTCCTGTGCATCCAACCTTCAATTTCAGTGGCATGTAGATTAGTTTTTTTATTCAGCCAATATATTATGACTTTAGAATCACCCAAGAGAACTAGTCTATTGATATCCCAAAGTTTTGCAAGTGTAAGTGTCACCCAGGCACCAAATAATTTCGCTTTGGTATTTGTACCCCTCCCGCAGTTGATAAACCATCTGATTACTCCCCAATCTGGCTGTTTAATTACTCCCCCCGCACCACAAATTGTGCCTCCTCTAATTGATGCCCCATCAAAGAAGGCGACAGTGAAATCCTTCAAATGTATGAGCCTGGCTAATAATTTTTGTTGATGTGTACGAGGGTTGTAAGCCCCAAGACATAATTTTTGTTGATGTGTACGAGGGTTGTAAATGGGAAGAACTTAAGATATAAAAAGGGACAAAATGGAAATTCTTCTAGCTATTCAAGTCTACCCCAAATTAGATAATAATAACAACACAAAACATAATAGAAATGATATTGGCTACTAAGGTTTGTAATTATAAAGTTAATCTTCAAAATTGATGTATGGTATTGTTTGTAGCTATTTGATTGCTTATGCTACAAAGTTTTTCCTCTATTTGACTTCTAAAGATGTAACATAAATTCTCAACCATTAAGCACACTCAAGTTCTAAAGATATTAATAATAGGAAGTTGAAATGCTATAAAGATATTATCCACCCTAATTTAGTTGATCAAAACTATTTTCTCAATAATATGAGTTTATAAACTAAAATCAATAAATACTTTAAAATCAATAACAATATTCATGCACTACATAATAACACTTATAACTAACTGGACTAACCCAAAAACATTTGATATCACTTTTTTATGTAATTTCACCCAATTTTGTAATTTAATTGTTTTTGAAAAATTTATATATTACAAAAATATAATTATCCAAATACATAATTTCCACTATCTTCAAAATAAAAATATAATTATTTATCTATTAAATTCAATTAATTTAAAAAAAAAATTATTATCATAAATTTTAAAACTAATACCAAACTATTACCATAGATATATTCGGTGAATTAAAAATTTATTTTCCTTTTTATAAACTTTAAAATTTATGTAAAAATTAAAAAGAAAAACAAATGGATTGAAAAATAATAATACTTATCATAATGATAAAATTTACAAGAAAGTATTTAAAAGTCTTTCGTACAGCCTTGTTAAAGCCATTGTGAAAGTTCAACATTGTCCGGCTAATGCCATAAAGAAAATATGGTGGGTTAAACCAAAACCATACAAATTAAATGTAAATGTACAACGCGATAAAATTGTAATGTCGTTGACTTAACCATTATACGAAAATACAAACACGTTAAAGATTCCCGATACCTCCCTCCCTGCCAACAATGGTCAAATCTTAACGACAGCTTGGGTTAACGTAACCTGACTCACATTGTTTGTTAGGTGAGAGGGGTTGGTTCCAGTTTCGAATCGATAATTTTTAAGAGCATGGAAGAGATGAGATACGCAGGAGGTTTTATGTGGAGATTGATTCATGAATCCAAACTCGAAGCCGCAGAACGGAATCTCAAATTATCATCCACTTGTTGGCCAATCACCGCGAAATCTGTTGAATATCCAAAAATACAATGTCTGTACCAGTGCAGATTGTATCTTATCCCAACATGGGTTTGAGCATGCATTTGGAATAAAGATCGGAATTTTTGCCCTAAATAACGAAGCTTTCACGTGAAGATTGGAAAAATTGACATATATTCTGCAAATTTCCGAGTGAAGGATGGATGCCTTTACTTAAATTTTACAACTTGGATACAGTTCAGAAGTTTTTCTCAAGGTTGAAAGTTCTGGCGCTAGTTTTTGAAGTCTTATGGACATTTGCTCTGAGGATTGAAAATTTTGGCATAAATCTTGAAGTCTTTCGAGCCATTGTGGTTACAGATGGGCATTTTTTTGATGTCAGATGCATTTCGGAGGTTTTCACCACGGTATTTTTAGAAAATAGCTAAAAAATCGAATCGGGCCATTTGTATCTTGTTCCCGTTCTCGATCTTGAGGATTTTAGCAATTTCTCGTGCGGCTTAGAGTTTCTGTTCAGATTTTGGAGATGTACGCGGTTTCAAGGTTGAAAAACAAATGAATTGCATTCGGCGCCCGCGAGCGGAATTGTTAATTCTACTTGGCGTAATATGATCTGATTGAAGGTTTGCTGGTATAAGTTCGACCAAGAAGAGATTTCGTAAGGATTGGCGAAGGAAAACCATGAAGCTTGACGGTTATTTTTCCATTTTCGGTTAGAAACTCCTGGGGTCCGTTGTTTATGTAAAGGACGGAACAAGCCAAGGCATGTGATTGATATAGGATGAATATCTCAAAATGCAGGGCGAACTGAGAATTTTGGTCAGAATGAATGAATACATTTAACCATGTTTCTTTGAGAGAATTAGTGTGGAGCGAAGACAAAAGGTAGTCGGTGGGTTTCTTAGATGGCTAACTACTTCAGCATCACGTCTTTACTGGTCCTTTTCTTATGTACAGCTTTATTATTGTTTCTTCCCTTAATATTGCCGCCTCTGCCGCCTCCACCGTTCATGCTGTTGCTAATACCTGTCGGCATATTCACGATGCTCATGTTTTTGGCTCTGCTGCCTTCACGGATCACCATAGTTTGTTTCAACTGATTCTAAAACAGGTATGTGAAGGGCAGATATTCGTTGTCATACACTTTATCATGTCTTTTTTAAACTTTCCAGCGATCTATTTCTTGTAAATGCCGCAAGGCAATTAAGAAGTGACGTGTTGGTTTTAAGAAATTTCAGAATAATTATTACTAGTTTCTGTCTCACTCGCTATAGCGACAATCCATTTTCATCTCAGAGTTATGAAGTTTGATATAGGTTAAATGTGTGACATAGATTAAAGAAACTTATGGAGCTTGGAAGATCTATTTTATTATTTTATTGAAAACAATGACCACGCATTATATTTAAATTAAATTAACATAAACTCATCGTTTTAGGTGCATTAAGTATTCGTAAAGGATCATAGTATAAATTTTTTATAACTTTTTCACCTTAGTTTGTAGAGTAAACATGAAGTACAAACCTCTTATTGCTTATGTGGCATATCTCTTTTGCCTAAGTTGTTTAGAGCACCAGGTTCTCTTCCTGTATTAAATTTTGACACCATGAAAAGTGTTGCTGGCTTGTTTTGGAAAAAAACACATCCTTTTGAAAACAAAACAAAATATAGACCATAAACAATACTTTAAAAAATGAAATCCAATAAGAAGGATATGCCAATGTAGAAAGGAGCTGAGCTTGACGAAGAGCTTGTAATCACATAAATAACAAATTTGAGAATATTGAGAATGTTCAACGCGGTACAGGTACAGTGATAAAATGGATCCACGCTAAATATGCCAGAATACATATTTGGCAAAAATTCCTAAAGCTGACGAAAGGATACATCGATATACTCCCTGCCATGCTGTTAATCCTCGGCCCTTGCATTCCAAATGTTAAGAGGCACTTGAATTGTTGTTGAGTTAAAAAGGATATGCGAGAAACCTGAAACTCTGAGCTTTATCAGCTGCACTTGCTATCAATGCTTTTAGGGTTTTCGTGTACACCGAAATAATCTTGTATAAAGGTTGAGACTTTAATAAATTAACGAAATTTGAGATCGTTTTGTTTAAAAATGAGGAGTTTACCTTTTACATCCTTGCAGGCATTCCTGTATTCGAATCCAAGTCCATCACCAAACACTGGAAGTTTTGTTTTTTTCAGCTTCCTAGAAAATCGGGGAATGTCCTCGTGTTTCTGTTCGACTCCAAATCATCCATCATCAAATACTAGAAGTTTTGTTTTTTCCAGTTTCCTAGATAGTAGGGAAGTTTTGTTTTTTCCAGCTTCCTATATAGTAGGGGAATGTCATCATGTGTAAGTATTTCAATCACAAACAGCATAAAAGGACCTTGGGAATTGGGATCACCAATTACCATAGGGCACATGACCTATCTTTTTATAGCCTTTCATGTTGTTAGTGGGATATTGTATAAACTGTACCGGAAAGCAATGGGTACCTTCAGCATGAATGCTTGTTGAACAATAGACAGGCGTTGTCACTATGCATATTCAAGTCAATGTTAACTCTTATTTAGCCGGGTATATTGTCAATGACGAGAGTAGCAATGAAGTTAAGCATTGTCCTAAGGACGTGAAGTTAAACGTATTTTGCATTTGGACAATGGGTGGGAATAACTTGACAACCTTTTTAATTACATCTTCTAAGAGAAGAATGCCACCAGCTAATAAGGAATTATGTTTTCATTATTATATATTCTTGAAATGCTGTATCCCCAATTCATTATCATCTTTGGCTAGTTCTTTTCAAAAGGTCCAAATGTACTTCATCTTCTGTTATTGGCGCTTTCTTCAGTTCTCTTCTGCGGTTCTAAGTCAAGTTCATTTTTTTCTTATTGGCTTTTTATTCGGAAGTTGAATCTCCTTTCCAAACGTTGTTCACAGCATTCCCTAAGATATCACTATGGATGTCAAAAGTTGAAGTGCTTGTACTTCCGAAATTGCAATTCTACTGGTTAACCCTTGTATTTAGTGACAAATTATTCTCTGCCTTGTGCCCTATGCCTAATAAATTGATACCTAGGTTTCGAAGTTCCAACAACAATTTCTCGTGTAATAGGGAGGGTTCCAACTTCCAAGAATCTCTGTGTAATAAGGAGTAAGTTAAGAAGTGGAGAATCTCACTTCCAACAACAATCTCTCGTGTAATAGGGAGGGTTCCAACTTCCAAGAATCTCTCGTGTAATAGGGAGTGTTCCAACTTCCAAGAATCTCTGTAATTAAGGAGTGGAGAATCTCAGTTTTTTCTAGTGGAAATTAGTCTTTTAAATCTTATAAAGAATTTGTTAAAAGTTATTTTTATTTGAATTATAAAGAATTTGTTAAAAGTTATTGGGAATTTGTTAAAAGTTTTTGGCTTTTTCTTCTGAAGTTGAATCTCCTTTCCAAATTTTGTTCACAGCATTTTCTAAGATGTCATCATGGATGTCAAAAGTTGATGCGCTTGTACTTCCGAAATTGCAATTCTACTGGTTAACCCTTAATGGGAATTGTAACCCTTTATTTAGCGACAAATTATTCTCTGCCTTGTGCCCTATGCCTTATAAATTCATACTTAGGGTTCGAATTTCCAACAAAAATCTTTCATGTAATTGATACTTAGGGTTCGAACTTCCAACAAAAATCTTTCATGTAATATGGAGGGTTTCAACTTCCAACAACTATCTTTGTGTAATAAGGAGTAAGTTAAGAAGTGGAGAATCTTAGTGTAATAGTGAAATTTAGGAAAAGTACTTGAGTGTGTTACTGTGTAAGATGCTATGCTCAAAGCGCAGAGGAAGAAACAAGTTTGTCCGATAAAGAAATCAGACAGCACAGGGTCAATAACAACAGCACCTTCCACTTCATGAAAACATAACGAGCACTTGCTACCAGTAAAGTTGGTACAGGGCAACGACTTCCCTTATTTACCTAAATTGCTTTTCTTGAATGCCATGTATTAAACTTAATGTGGAGCCTCCTTTAGTACTTCTGCCGAATGGCTTGCCCCTGTAATGCCTGTAAATACCATGAAGCTGGAGGCCATGCTTTTCAATCCCGGATTTATATTATCCTGTGAGTCAACATTTGGCATTTATTGTCACTAGAGCATTTCTTTTTATTTCTATCCTTTCACTTGTGTGCTCGCAATTTGATTGGGGATTGGTGATACCCTTGCAAGGGTATATTCCCATCAATTCGCAAGTAAATAGCGAGGGAGACAATGGCCATCTCGTCAACGATACAGGCCCGACTAAAAGCATTAAAAGGTTTTGTCTTGACCGGACAGGATGGCAAAGACAAAATAATCAACCAGCTGGCAAGCAATATCATAGCATTAATTGTTGTAGAGTGGATCAGGATGTAATATACAGTCTGTATACGTTGCTGGCCAAACTAGATAAGCTTGTAAAAAATAAGAAGAATAGGTTACGACCCCACTGAAAGTGGGCCCTCCACCGAAGTCTATGGAGTTTGATTTGATGTTTACCATAGAGTAATCAAGCCGGAGAAGTGGCATGAATGCATTCTTCACGAAATCCACGTTTGTGAAGTTTCGTTAGCGTACAATAAATAAAAGGTGTCATGTGTGAAGCTATAGTCAATATTAGAAAAACTATGTGTACAATTTTCTATTATTAATGAATTATAAGAAGTGTTTAAATAGTACAGTTTGAGTGGATTTAATGATTAAGAATATGTGTTTTTTTGGATATCACATCTTAAAATCTTAAGTATGTATACTATTTTCATTAATTAATTAATTATGATGTAATATTTTTAAATTCAAATATTTTAATGAAAAATATCTAATTACCTACCACTTAGATAATTTAATTGATTTTTAAAATTATAATTATTAATTATTAAAATAATAAAAAGATTATTATTTTATGTAATTGTTCTTGAAATATACAAATTATTATATATTTAAAATTTTATATTATAATTTTATATTATTATAAGTTGACTTTTAGAATGTAAAATGTTAATTATTTTATAAATATATAAAAATTTAGTGGACAATAATTTATTGGTATGCAAAGTTTTTTTTGAAGTAACATAGGGATATTTAAATTATTTACTAAAGTTTAATTATTTGATGTGTGGTTTGATAGTGACTTTAAAATTAAATTATTATTATTATAGCTAAATGAGGTAAGGAAATCATTACATCAAATTTTAAATTTTAAGAAACATATTATAGAATTAAATGTTTTTTATTATTTTTTTTATTGATGTTTAATAATTTTGAAGTGTAGACTTGATTACTATATTTGTTTTTTATTTTTTTATCTAAATCTATTTTTTAAGATTGTATGATGTTGAGTGTTTTGGTATGGTATTATTGTAGGCAATCAATTTAATTTGATGCATCAAATTTTATGATATTGTATTAAAAAAAACAAACAAACTTATTTTACCCTCAAAATAATATTAATAATAATTTATTTTAAAACCATGTTAAGGAAAAGATGTGATGGTTTCAATTTCCTAAAAGTGTATTTCAAGATTTCATCACATCCTATATTATGTTGGTGAAGTTTTTTCGTCCTTTTTAATCATATTTGTAATAGTTGTAATACATTAATTAAAATTGGATTTTATGGAGAAATTAGTGTTGTAATTCTGAAAAATAAATAAACAAAAGATTTTAATATTTTAATTTTAATATTAATATTTATGATTAAATTTTTAAAAATAAAATAAAACAATTAAAAATGTAATCTGTATTGTTTAAATATAAAACTTTACACTTATTATAAGTAAAAATATGTTTATATATAATAATGAAAATTTTAATATTAAAAAAAATATTCATTAAAATATATTAATATACTCAATAATTTTTTTGTAACTTCTAAAAGTAAATATCGATTTCAATGTCAACTCTCAAAATTCGCTTTTTCCACATAATTGTTGAACTTTCCACATTTGAGGCAAATGTTGAAATTTAGACTTTTATGTGGTCCAGTGAAAATATAAAAATTCCCATAGAAATGCCAAAATTTTGATGTAGATGGAAAATGTCTAATTCAACATTTTTTTAAGGATTTCTTAAGGGTAGGTGAAGAAATAACTAATTTTATAATTAACATTTAATTGTTTAATTTTAGGGGTTAAATTTAGTAAATGGGTTAATTTTTTATGTTTTTCCCAAAAGAAAATTCTTCAATTTTCATTTTTTTTTAAACTATTTACCCAAATTCCATAGAATAAAATTATTTTACCTTAAAAATAATCAAAGTTTTATAGAAATTATATAAAATCCTTAGAAATTTGAATATTTTCCAAAACTATCCCTAAACATTTTACATTTTGGGTATTAAGGACTAGTAAAACTAGCTTCTACATATTAATATGAAATTTCATCCTTAAAATTATCCTTGGTCCACAGTACTATATACATAACAGTTTTGACATTTTGTGACTATATATTTGTATTTATATTTACTTTATAACTTACACTTTACTTTTATTAACTTAAATCTATTTTAAAACTTGAAAGTGGGACCTACATTTTAAGTTGTTTGGTATTGGGACTCAAACCCATAGCACCTCCCAAGGAAAAAAAATGGATTCTTTCTAGTTTTTAGTAGGGATAACAATTTTTAAGCATTTGAGCATTGTGTGAAATCTAAGTGTGTAAGTTATTCAGATGAAAGGTCTTATTGAATTGTGTCTAGGGTACCCAATCCCTTTGTGTAGACCAAACATGTCTTATAGAACATTAATACTTTTTTAAATAGCTCTAGCCTATATATCTAGGGGTTCTCTTCGAGAGGCTTGTCATTCTCAATGGTGGTTGACAACCATTACAATGGAGAGTATAACTAAAATTGATTTAAAAAGAAGAAAACAAAATTCTCCTAGTGTCACTGCAAGGAGAACACCTTCTACTGGAGGTTTTTACAGAGGTTTTTAGTGTTACCAAATTTGGCAAAATTTTCAAAAAAGCCTTTGCTATAATCTCCTCTATTGGTTGTGGAGGTTTTAGCAGGTGTTCCATTTAACTAAAAAAAATTGGGTAGGTGGAAGTTGTAGTAGAGGTTTTTTTTTTTTCGGTGTTATTCTTGTCCAAACAAATTGGTGTGTTATTGAAAAACACACACTAACACATTAATATAATAAAATGCATTGGTACATTAATATAATACAAATTCTACGGATATTAATATAATAAAAAAAAAACTCCCGAGTGCATTTATAACAACTATTGCAGATTGGTTCCGTCTTTTTCATCGTATGCATAACACTAATGCTCTTATAATTTCTACACGCTGGTTCAACCTTGTTTTCATATGAATCACCAGTGCATTTTAGGATTTTTCCACCCCCGACGTGTTTAAGTTATAGTTAGTCTCGCTGCGATCAAGTTATCCCAAGACCTGATGCATTTAATATATCATGCACCTTGGTGTTTATGTAATTAGTACGTATTGGTATCGGTTTTTCCATGTGCAACGAAGGGTAGTGAAATTTCGAATATTCAAGGTGAGATGTCGACACCATTATATTTAGTATGCATCGGTGCATATATTATAGTAATAGCACCGGTGCATATATACAAAAATTGTTTTTAGTGCTCTTGTGTATATTTCAAACATAAGCATCGAATAATTTTGAAACAATAAATATTATTGTACATTATATCATTTATAGAATGGTGCATTTTTATCAACGTTATTATAATTAATATGCATTGGTGTGTATGACGCATCAAAACACACTGACATCTATATTATGGCACACACTCTCTAGTGAGTTCAAAAGAATACAATGTAATGATATGTATATATTTTAATTCAATTTTTTTTACAAATTTTTAATTAATCATTTCAAAGTCAAATATTTGTTTATAATAATATTGTTTATATTTTTGTTATTGCATTTCGATATAATGATTGCATTTTAATGCGTTATCCAACCAATTAAATTTCTATTATTTTTAATATTTAATCGGCTTGTTTTTTATGTTCCGCCCCTTCATCTTCCATCTACAAACATAGAAATAAATTGTAATAAGTATATACACATTTTTATATATAGTAGAATATACATGATTGCGTAAATAAAAAATCATACCTTAACACCAATTCTTTCATAAACAATACATATTCTTTTAAATCCATGTTGGCATGAATTCTCTCAAAACTTCCTCTGTTGGTTGCATTCCACACTTTGTTTCATGCATGTTTAATACAACATGACAAAGCACAACCGATATAACCAATATAAATTTTTTCTTTTTTTCATTAATTATAAAACAATGAAAGTTAAACGACATAGCTACTTACAAATTGTACAACTAAACTGTCATTCTTCAACATATACTCACAACCCATACTTAACTCAATGTTTATCAATTCATGGGTTGGCTCATCTTTTTATGTTAACACCTAGTAGAAGACATCCATGAACAAGTGTAAATTAATTATTTAAATATAAATATCCCAACAAACATGAAATCTTAAGAAAGATCGAAAACATAAATACTCACAAAGTTTGCGATCAACCCTTCTATTCCTTGTCGTCATGTCTTATGTGTTGAATGGATTCTATTTGTTTTTCTTTTATGCATCAAAACAATTGAAAACTAGTATTTCATGCGATACTTAAATTTGATGTACATAAAAGAATAAATAAATGATTGCATATCGTTGATGCACATTGTAGCTGGGATGGATCCTCTTGTGACACAATTATGTTCATTTCTTTTAACATCTTCTTATATACTTTTTTATACATCTCCACTGACATGTCTTGGTTTTCCCCTAGTTTGTCCCTTGGAATGTTCAATAATCCTTGGAAAAAAAAAGATACAAAAATTACTAATATTTTTTAAAAAGTAAGATCTTGGTGCATATATTAAGATAATCTATACCAGGGCATCAATAATATCTATACGCATCAATGTGTCAACCATACATATACACGCCAATGTAGTATAATAGTGTCTTTGCAAAATTGAAAACATTTTAGAAATTTCTGTATTCATCTGATGCTTTATGAATTAAGAAAATAACGACTTCCTAAGTATTGTTTATTACGCATCATTGAACAGTGAAAAAATTTAATAAATGGCAATTTCCATATAAAAACAATATTTTTTCCATTTTAAACTCAATGGTGTGCTTTGTAAACAATGCACCCTCTTGCATATGTATGTAAAATGTGTATCATTGACCGCGAAAATGATTTTGTAATAATATTTCAAATTGAAATAAAGCGGTGTTGTTTACAAACAAATACACATCAATGTGCTTACTATGTACAAAGCGTTTTCAATGGAACTCTGGCTACTGAAGCATACATGTACTATAATGTGCTTTCCCATGTGTATCAAGTAACCAGGTATGTAAGGAAAAAATTGGCGATTTGATTGCATAAGTGATGAAGAACCCTAAATAGAATACTATTTCCAGTATCGGTCACCGCAAAGGCATTTAAAAAAAAATGGCAGTGATAGGATGGTTTGAGATCCAATTCAATGAGTGGTTTCATTGCAACATATAGGAAACAACCATATATAAATAAACAAATCTTATAAATAAATTGTGCTTAAAAAAATTATTCTTGTGAAATACTGAAGGAGAAAGCTAAAAAACAATGAGGAAATTAGAGCTTCCAATACTTAAGGTAACTATGAAACATTTTTTGTTGTTGTTTGGAAATGCACTGAAAATTGTTTGAATCAAATAGGAGAATGATCAAGATGTTTAATAGAATGAAATCATATACCTAAAATTTCTCCTTTGTAGACCTCCATATGATCTACAGTAATCCCCCTCGAATTTTCTCTTAAAAAAAATCCACTAACTCTGAAATCTTTGCTGATAAATATTTGTTGCACAAATATTCTTTCTAAAATTTGAAAAACAAAGAAAAGAATAAATAGGGTTTTCCTTTATAAACACAAAAATTCAAATTCCTGCTCATTTTCCGTTCTATATTTCAGCACATCCATGATAAAAGTGTGTGTGATCCATATTTATGAGCAGAATGAAATGAATAAAAGATTGAATACAATAACACATAGATAAGAAGAACAACAACAAATATCTAGTGAACAATAAATTCTATTGAATAAAGAAAATAGGTTGAAATTGTAAAACTGCAGAACTAAAAACAACTTGCTCGAATGGTGGTAGTTATCTCTGAGAAGAGATGTGGTTTCTACACACATCCGTCTTAGCAGAATGATTACAATAAGGCTCCAGAGGAATTTTTAACATTACTCATGAATGTCAAAACCCTATACATCCAAAAACCTAACCCTAGGAGATGAAACGCCAAAATTTATGTGGCCCCGATGGGTAAGTTGGTACCTCAACTTCCCAGGGTCGTAAATTTTGCATACGACCTCCATTACGCGTGTTATAACTCATTGGAAAGGTCTATTCGAGAAATAGACATTTTGTTATCAACATATGATTTTGTCTACGATTTGAATGTGGCAAGCCAAAAAAACACTATTTAGGGCCCCAAAATGACCCTGGAAGTACATAAAGATGTATTGACATGAAAAATTTCAAAATAAGCCAGTTGGAATAGGTGGGTGGCCACCAATATCCACCTGGATGCTGTGTAGGGCTTCAAGCTAGCTCCGAAAGTGAAAAACCCACAATTACAAAGAAATTTTGTCATTACATAGAAATGTGCTAAACTAAAAAATGTCATGAGGATCCAGTTGGAATAGGTGGGTGGCCACCAATATCCACCTAGATTAGTGCCCCCCCCTTAGTAGGAAATGGTCTCCATTGCATTGAGTTCCCCCATCAGGTGAGGAAATTTATGTTGAATTTGGCCCTGGGTGAGCCACTTGCCTTGGTGTAGGAGTTTCCCTTCCTTGACAACCCGATAAAGATTGATCATCTGCTAGCGAGTGCCCTTGATATGTGTGTCCACTATATCATCAGTGGATGCATGTTCCATGAAGTCAGGTTTGAGCTCTGTTGGTGTCAGTTATTCTTCGATCTTTGTTAGAAATAAAGGGATGTGCTCGTTTTTCCATGGACAATATAATAATATTGTCACCCAACCATAGGCACAAAGGCCACCCCCGAGCACCTTAACCTTGACATACAGAATAATTTTGGAAGCAGAAAAATATCCAACCAAGGTAGCACATCTTTCTCCAAGTCTAGTGCACCAAGCAAGGATAACCAAAGACCAAGCAGAAATTCCAAACCATAACCAAGAGAAAGTCCAACCAAAAGCCAAAATCCCAGTTGCAACAGTTGCAATTGCACTCCCTCTCCAAACTTGCACACCACTAATCTTATGCAGTTGTGAGTGAGTGAGTGTCAAATGAGCTCTAACACCGTCTATTTATACTACTTTATCTCACTTGACTAGACCAACTTCTATTTCTGGAGGCTAATAACTCAATATTAAATATTCTCTTGAGTCGACTTGTCTTCTAGGGTTATTATCCAACGTTTTAGGGTTACTCTTGAATCCTGGAAGAATCTAGTCTCATCAAAGGTTACACGTAGAGGTTAATACCTCCCACAACTACCATAATATCAACATTCCCTCCTAGCCAGGGAGGTATTAAAATAAATGGTCTTGAGCACAAACAGACCATTCAATAGGTAGCATCATCATAGCCACACAAGCTATATCATGATCATGTAGATCAACTCACGAGAAACATCATCAATATCAGTGTCATCTGATAATATCAATTTCATCATCTCTCGAAGCCATACTCCATCTGAGTAATCGAGCATGATGTTGAATAAGTCACTCACTCCATAAAGTGATGCAAGGACCATTCTTCTAATTCAGACATATGTCCTAGAAGAATGATTGTCCCAATAGATGTTGAAAGCTACACCATGGGCTATAGAGACCATTCCCACAGGAATGTTAGTCTAGGACTATTTTCTGATCGGGTCATATGTACCATAGAGATCAATATCTACCTACATGCCTTAGAAAATATCGGTCTTGAACCATTTTCCTAATCGGGCCACAGTCTCTGCCTTAGGAAAATACCATTCCATGATATGTCAACAAACTATCAACTTGGACCATTCTCCATAGAGAGAATGCATGTCCACCAACAATACGTTATCTCTGGACCATTCTCTTCGTGGAGAATGCCTGCCCACCAGCACACTGACTATCCATCTGGATGGAAATCAAATCCAACACTAGTGGTAGTTTCCATGGCACTCAGATAGTAGCATATTGTTTCTATAATACCATCCAATAGAGCACAACTATGTCGGTCCATAGTAGTATACAACTACTATCCATTGGTACACAACCACTCCTAGTAGCACATCACTACTAACCAATGACACACAGTCACTACTAATGGATCACATCCACCACAGTAGAATACAACTACTTCCTAGAGACATACAATCTCCACAACAATAATAGCATCTGGTATCAACCTGCATAAACAATATCATGATACAAACTGAGTCATTTGGGCCATTCTTCCACTCACATCTGTGAGATATGGAAGAGCATCTTCCCTCAAAAAGTAAAACATCACCCTTGGTATTTTTGGACTAATCTTACCAAACATAGAAGAATAAATGTCCCTGATTTATGAGCCTGGACCATTCACCTAATTGGGCCATTCCTCCAGCTCTAATCATAATGCAACCTAGAGAGAATGAGTCTGCCCTAGGGAATGCATGTCCTTGATTGTTGAACCTGAACCATTCACCTAACCGAGAGATTCCTCCAGCACTAATCACTATGCAACCTGGAGAGAATGAGTCTGCCCTAGGGAATGACTGTCTGGACCATTTCCTATGGAAATGAATGTCTTGCACCAACCTCCAAAATGGACCATTCTTTGAAACTGCTCACAACTGTGAACTTCGAAAGAATGAATGCCCAGCAAGGCAGACCATTATACTTGACCAATACTCAGAGTGACTACCAAGAAGAATGATTGTCCTAGACCATTCCCCCACACTGGACACAAGGGGAATCGTTGTCTATGGTACATCAAAAATCTATCGAACCATTTTCATTACAAAAATGTCTATCCGATATGGACCATTTTCCGAACTGGAAAATGACTGTCTGTCAGAAATATCAAACCACTTTCTAGACTGGAAAGAAACCGCCCAACCTGGACCATTTTCCAAATTGGAAAATGATTTTCCATAAATCAATAACATATCAGTGATCCTTCCAAACTAGGGAGTAATCACTTCCTTTTTCAATAACTAATTCATCTCCATGAGCCCCAACTTGTCCTTTAAGTACGCAAACTTTTCATCTTGGACAGAGGCTTTACCAAAATATATGTTATTTGCTCATCTGTGGAGATATACTGGAGAACCACTTCTCCCCTCTCGAATTTATCATGAAGAATATAATGCTATATCTCAATGTGAATCGACATGTCATGGAACACTAGGTTCTCTGAAAGCTTCATATAGCTCTGATCATCACAATATATCACATTCAAATTCAACACCTGATCAGACAGTCCATAAGCCAACTTACAGAGCCACATTGCTTACGTACAAGAATCACAAGCTGCAATATAATTTGCTTTTGTAGTTCTTAATGCAACATAATTATATTTCCTGCTAGCCCAAGACATCGTGGTAGAGCTCAAACTGAAACATATCCAAGTATCACTTCTTCTGTCATCTGCACTCCCTACCCAATCTGAATAGATAAATCCATGCAGTTGTATATCATAAATCAAACGTCTCACAAGAAAAATATATGGATGAGTATTCTCCAAATACATTAACAATTCAATCAACTTTTTATACAGAGACAAATATACTGGATCAAAGTCTCTCATCTTCTTCAGATCTATCATCATGGGAATTTTCCATATATTTTCAATCCATCATCCCAGACTTCTGAGGAATCATTTCAATACACTTCCTCTGTCATAGGAAGTTTTCACCACGCTTTTGTTGTACATGAGAGGCTCTGCACCATGTTGCTTGAATCCATACAATGTCTTCTTCTATCTTCATACATGGGTCTCTTTCTAGTATACCTCAAAACCTTGAGGTTGTTCTATATGCTTCTCCTTCAATTACTATGTTGAGAAGAATAATCTTTACATCCATCTGATGTAAAATCCAACCCATGGATATTACATGAGATATAATGGCTCAGGTAGAGGTATGTTTGGTTATTGGAACAAGCTATCATCATAGTCTTCTCCCTTCTTCTAGGAGAACCCCATAGCCCTGTTTCTTTCCTTATATCTATCAATTCTCAAGTATTTTTCACAATTTCTCACATACATTGTTCTTCATCGCAACTTCCTTCCATTCCTTCTTCTTGACTGCTTATGGTGGGTTCAAACTAGTTCAATTGGTTGTTCTGACTTTTCTTTCTTTCTTGGAATCTTCATGTTCTTCCTCATGTTTCTCTTTAATGTTGGAGTCCATGGAATCTTCTATAGACTACATTCCCTTGTTTCCTGAAGGCTCCAAATTTTTCCTTCCACCATAGGGACATAAATGTAGATGGACAACCAAGGATATTCAAGGCTTCTTTTCGAAGAAGACTTCTTCTAGATTCAAACTGAACACGTGATGCTTATCATCGTTGTTACTTCCAATGAATAACATCGATAGTTACTTCATAGTTTTTACGGATTCTTCTTCAATGGATCATATCATTGGTGATTATCTCCCTCCTAATCCTGGATTCATGCATGAATGAGAAATATGCATGCTCTTCTTTTGGAATTATGTGATCAACTCCCTCCATCTGAGAGAGTCAATGCTTAAGTTTGTTGCATCTCTCTTTGCTTTATACAAAGTGTCACAAGCCTATTCTAGTTTCCTTTTGATTTCTGACTTCCTTCGAGTTTGACTCCTCTCAGTCTCTTTAGGTTTGTTTCTATTTTCTTTGATTGGTGATCAACTGGAAGTTGTGTCATCCTTATAAACTTCTTCTTATGACAACTTCCACAAGGATTGTTCATCAAACATATTTCACAAGGGTACCTGCTCGGAACAAGAATAACAATAGAAAACAAGAAATATCTATCTAGAGGAAATGTTAATTCAACTTACGAACAAGTACAATAAGAATCTATATCGATAATACTCATACAGAGTCTAGTATTCATTGCACCTAGCAATAATATAATTTTTCAAATATTTCTTTCACAATTTGTACTGTAGCAACTATCACCCTTGATATACACAAATTTGAAGCTTACCAATTTAATCAAACCTGGAACCTAAAGCCTCTACTGCTATGGAGGGTGTGCTTGTTCCTATGAATGAAATGAATCCAAGATTACAACTTGGACAAGGTCTCTAATACTTTTTCTTGCAAACACACTCATGTTTTGCTAGATGATATAACTTAGATAGCATATACAAGTGCATACCTTTGAAACCTTATAGCATCATCCAACTTGTCTTCCAATTTGAAACTATATACCATATTGACAAGAAGAGATTAGAAACTCAATTAGAAGATTCAATGATTAGAACAAGCTAGAAACTCTAAAATTTCAACTTTGACTAGTCAACCTTTGACTTTGACCAGTCAAACTTTGACTTTAACTTTGACAAAAAATTAAAACCTAAGTTTTTTTCTAGCTGAGAGTACCAAGAGGTGCGTTAGGCTAGGGAGCACTAGGATGTCAAGGAATTAGGTCAAACGTTTCATCGTAAGTGCTCAAACACAAGGGTTAGGGTTTGTTGCCGCTGCATAATCAGAAAACCTAGTTGTAGTTATAAATGGTGCCACAATGAGCTTAAAAAACAACTTCCCAATCTATCTTCCAGTGGTTAAACTATATGAAGATAGTGTGGGCCCATAACTTGTTAGAAATAAAGGGATTTTCTCATTTTTCCATAGACAATATAACCATATTGTCACCCAACCATAGGCACAAAGGCCACCCCCGAGAACCTTAACCTTGACAAATAGAATAATTCTGGAAGCAGAATAATAGCTAACCAAGGTAGCACATATTTCTCCAAGGCTAGCGCACCAAGCAAGAATAACCAAATACCAAGTAGAAAGTCCAAACCATAACCAAGAGAAAGTCCAACCAAAATCCCAGTTACAACTACACTCCCTCTCCAAACTTGTGCACCAGTGGTCTTATGCAGTTGTGAGTGAGCGAGTGTCAAATGAGCTCTAGCATTGTTTATTTATACTGCTCTATCTCACTTGACTGGGCCGAATTCTATTTCTGGAGGCTAATAATTCAATATTAAATATTCTCTTGAGCCAACTTGTCTTCTAGGGTTATTATCCAATGTTTTAGAGTTTCTCTTACTTCCCAAAATATTCTAGTCTCGCCAAAGGTTATGTGTAGAGGTTAATACCTCCCACAACTACCATAATATCAACAATCTCTGAGGTGTCTGATAATGGTGAAAAATATGGCTAAAGGAGGTCCACATTGAACATTGGGTGCAAGCCAAGGAAGGGGGGAGTGTTGAACTCAAAAGCAATGTCAGCCATAGCCTTGGTGATAGTGTAAGGCCCATAGCGAAGTGGACAGAGCTTCCTATGGGGCCATGTAAGGAACTCTTTCTACAAATGTAACCAAACCTTGTCTCCCACCTTAAACTTGTGCAGTACCCGGTGTTGACCATGGTGATGCTTGTGCTTAGAATTTTCTTTCTGCAAAATCCATGGACTTGTTGGTGGATGTGATGAATCTGCTCAATGAATCTGGTGGCTTTGTCGGCCTCAGACTGAACATGGGAAGATTCTTTCTGTGCAGTTGCAAGAGGTAGTGCAACATCAATGGGACCCAAGGTTTGGAATCCTAACCCCACCTGAAATGGGCTATGGTCGGTGGAGCTATGAAGAGCCTTGTTGTAGCTACGATGAACATAAGGAAGACTCTCATCCCATGTACACGGATTCTTAGAGTTATACATGCGCAGGATGTGCACAATCATCTGATTTACAACCTCTGTTTGGTCATCGGTTCGAGGGTGGAAGTGGATTTAGTGAGCTTGGTGTCCAACAGTGACYAGAGACGTGACCAAAATGTGTTGAGGAATCTGTTGTCCCAATATGAGATGATGGTCTATGGTATCCAAAAATGGACCCACACTCATTCGAAGAAGATCTTGGTAGTATCTKCCACTATAATGTTCTTCTTGCAAGCTATGAGAATGGCCATCTTCGAAAACTGATCAACCACCAAAAATACATAATCATTGCCTTTCTTGGTGGATAGAAGAATAGACATGTAATCCAGCGAGATGGATTCCCTAGGCYTCTCGGGAGTAGGAAGAGGGGTGTATAAGCCTTGCTTTCTTTATGGATGGATTAACAATGGCACAGGAAGTGCAAGATATGATATACTTGTTGACGTCCTGTCGAAGTTTTGGCCAATAAAAATGTTTCTATAGAACGGCCACAATTTTCTCCACGCCAAAATTTCCTGCCATCTTATAGTAATAAGCCTCTGAAATCATCTTTGTACGCTTTCTTGTGGGAACCTAGAGGTGGCCCATATGGCATAACAATCCATTCTAAATGTAAAAATCGGTGACATTCGCGCCTATACCCAAGAGTTGATAGGTGGTGGCGAAGTTAGGATCTCGTTGATAAAGTTGGGGCCACTCAGATTCCTCATGCCCACAGGAATGGAGCACGGTGGTGAGTATAGAAACAGGAGGTCGACTGAGGCAGTCAGTGACATGATTTGTGCTCCCTGTATTATACTTGATGTTGATATGGAACTGATGTAGGTATGTGGATCAATTTTTATGTCAGTCAATCTAAAACTTCCCCTGTGTCTGTATGAATTGTAGATGCTTGTGATCAATGTGGATGATTGTCTCCTTTCCCAGAATGTAATGTTTCCATTGACGACAAGCTTGTACAATGGAATACATTTCCTTGTCATAGGTGGGGTATTTTTGGATGGTATATGAGAGTTTCTCACTATGGTATGCTACTAGATGACCATGTTGAGTGAGAAATTCACCTACAACATAGTCGGAACAGTATCAATATCAAATGGTTGTTGCAGATTGGGTAACGAGAGTACTGGAGCTGAGCACAAGAGATGCTTCAGATCATCAAATGCTCATTTTTGTTCCTTCCCCCATGCGAAATTTTCCTTGCCACCGCCCTTGGTCACTTGGCTGAGGGCCCATGTAATATGGGATAATCACAACACGAACCGTCGGTAGAAGTTGGCAAGTCCCAAGAATCTCTGAATATTGGTTAGTGTGGTCGGGGATGGCTAGTCATGGATGACTTGGATCTTCAATGGATCCACATGTACCCCATGTTCATCAACAATGTAGCCCAAGTATTGGACCGTGTTCATTACAAAAGAACATTTTTCCAATTTGGCATATAGCTTGTGCTGCCACAAAGTTCTCAAAACCTGATGAATATGCTTCATGTGCTCCTCCCAAGTTCTACTGAAGATGAGGATGTCATCCAGATACACCACCACAAATGATTTGGTGAAGGGTCTCAATACATCATCCATCAACCTCATGAAAGTTATCGGTGCACTTGTTAAACCAAAGGGCATGACCAACCATTCGAAGAGACCTTCTTTAGATTTGAAAGAAGCCTTCCATAGATTAATCAGTTAAATGGGAACCTAGTTGTAGCTAGACTTTAGTTCAATATTGTTGAAGAAATTTCCCCTCTTGAGTTGGTCAAGAATGTCATCAATTCGAGGAATTGGGTACCAGTTCTTGACTGTGATTTTGTTTAATGCTTTGTAATCAATGTAGAGCCTCCAGGTCTCATCTTTCTTCTGCACTAGTACAATTGGGCTTCCACAAGGGGAGGAGCTAGGTATGATGTGCCCCTTTTGAAGTAGATCTTGGATCTGATGCTTGATTTCGTCATTTTCCATCAGCGAGCAGTGATAAACTATTCCATTAGGTAGAGGTGCACTAGGGGTTATATCAATTGGATGCTTGACTTGGTAGTGCATTGGTACCCCAGTGGGTGAGGAGAAGATGTCTCTGTACTCTTCCACAATCCCATCCACTTGATTTTTATACAAAGAGAGGCTTTGTGTAGAGGTCAAGGATGTGGTGGCGACCTTCTCCTTACTGTGAGCACAGATCACAAAGAAGACGAACTTCTATATCTGTGAAATGGTCTTACTACATTGTTTAGCAGAGATTAAAGAAACAGTTGTAGGCGACGATACCTCTAGTATCCTATACAATTCTCTACCCAAAGTAATAATAACACTACGGGGTCTAGACTCATACACATCATGTTGCTTCCACAAATATGGTTGGCCTAAAAGAACATCACAACTTTCAAGGGGAGCGATATCACACAATACATCATCTTTGAAGGGCTTGATGTCATAGGGAAAACAACATTGTTGGATGATGCAAAGATCTCTTCCTTAGAGAAGCTAGCCAGTGGTGTAGGGATGTGGGTGCAGTTTCATTGACAGGTCCAACTGCTTGATGACCTCTGTTGATATTAGGTTCCTCTCATTGCCTCTATCGATAATGAAATGAAGCAGAGCCCCCCCCCTCCTCTGGTTCTTCTTGTTCGCTTGGATGGAATTTGGTGGTAGCGACAATAGCGCTGGGTTCGACATCGATGATCCACTTCCCTCCTTATGGATTTGATTCAGAGTCAGAATATTCCTTTGACTCAGAAGCTTTCATCTTGACCACCAGTGACTGCTTGGAGAGACATTCTTTGGTGTTGTGCCAAGGGATTTTATGGTATTCACACCACTTTCCTGTGTCCTTCTTCGAATTCTCATTACCCTTCTTCGGTTGCGTCTTGGACTGGTTGTCCTGAGAGTGGCCATATTTTCTCTGTCCCTTGTGTTGTGTGTTGGGGTCACCTTTTCCATGCTTCGTATGTGAGGAGTTTGTAGATCCAAACTCTCGCCTCTTCTGCTTAAATTTATACTCGATCTTGAAAACATATCTATAAGACGCACCTAATGATGCAATGTCCAGAAACTCCATTTATGTTTGAATGTATCTATGCAGACAACTGTAGTATTTTATAACCAGATGTCGTTCAGAATCTTTGATACCCAATATGGTGCATAGGGTATGGGAAATATTGGTGAAATCTAGTACTATCTAGTCCCTTTCCTGGCGCAGCATGGTCCATCTTGTGTAATGGTCCTCGTAGCTTCCAACAAAGTAGTATTGTTCTTTAATGGCATCCCTGAAGGAATCCCATGTGGGGACAACCACAAATATTGCAGATTCCTCTGTGCCCCTTTTCTCAGAGTAAGTATCCCACCAGTCCTTAAGATGGGGGACAACCTTGAGGAGTGCAAAAGTAATATTTTTCCTATCGAAAAAATTGTGAACCAAAAAATACCCTTCGAGAAGATTCAACCATTTATCTAAAGCATATGCATATATCAGTCCTTCAAATAATGGAACATCAAAATTTACTTATACCTTGAAGGGGATTTCATGGCCGCTTGATGAAGATGTGTCTCCTGTGGGCAACCACCGAAGGATCTGTGCAAAGTTGTCCATCATTTCATTCCTTTGTCGCGCAAGGGCTTTCTAGAGCAACAATTTAAAAGGATATCTTGTTCCATCATCTTTCTTCTCATCCATCGTGATTTTTTGTCGGTCTCGGCACAATCGATCTTGCAAAGGATCGACTGGTTTCAGTCCCAACTTCTTGTACCCAGATCTTGTGGGGGACATGCACGAAGAAAAATAAATGAAGAGCAGACTGCTTTGATACCACTGATCCGGATTTATGAGCATAACAAAATGAATAAAATATTGAATACAATAACACATAGATACATAGAACAACAATAGATATTCAGTGAACAATAACTTCTATTGAATAAAGAAAATAGGTTGAAACTCTAAAACTGCAGAACTAAAAACAACTTGTTTGAATGGTGGTAGTTATCTCTGAGAAGAGATGTGGTTGCTACACACATCTGTTTGAGAAGAATGATTACAATGAGGCTCCAGAGGCATTTTTAACATTACTCATGAATTTCAAAACCCTAGACATCCAAAAAACTAACCCTAGGAGATTAAACACCAAAAGTTGTGTGGGCCTCGATAGGTAAGTTGGTACCTCAACTTTCCAGGTTCATAACTTTTGCATACGACCTCCATTTTAGGCAAGTGATAGCCCATTGGAAAGGTATTTTTGAGAACTACAAATTATGTCGTCAAACTCTAACTTCATCTATGGTTTGACTATGGCAAGCTAAAAAAAAACACTGTTTAGGTCCCCAAAACGGCCCTAGAAGTACAGAAAGATGTACTGACATGAAAACTTCCAATGTATCCACCTGGATGTGTGTAGGGCTTCAGGATAGCCCCGAAAGTGAAGAACCCATAATTACAAAGAAACATCTTCATTATAGACAAAAGTTTTGAACTAAAAATTGTCAAGAGGAGCCAGTTGGAATAGGTGGGTGGCCACCAATATCCACTTGGATCAGTGCGCTATTTTTTTCAAAAGTTAAATTTTTGGTGTGCTATACCGTAAGTAATGCACTGATGCAATGTATACATATAATACACTGATTTATTTTCGTAACAAATCTTAAAGCATTGATAGTAAGCATGCATTATTTTTCTAACTTGATTTAGTTGGTGTGTTATATAATTAGAAACACACCGGTGCAAAGTGTAATTAATAACGTACCGAGATGGTGTGTAAGTAATAATGCATTGTAATATAATTAAATTTGCACAATGCAAATGAAAAAATCCATATTTAAAGTTTGTGAAGGAAATAATAGAGGTCAGTCTTCGGTGCTTCTCTCAATTACATACATCGGTGCATTTGGTTTATCAATATGCACCAGTGCATATTTCTCTGATAAAGCACACCAATGAGGGATAGAGAGAGGGAGAGAGAGGGAATGGGATACAGTGAGTAAGGGAAGGAATGGGATATAGAGTGAGGGGAAGAGAGGGGTATATGCATAAGAGAGAGAGGGGGGGTATAGGGAGAGAAGGGGAGGGAGTGAGGGAGAGATCTAACAAGAGAAAACGATAGTTCAAGAGTGGGATGGGGAGAGAGAGGGAGGTAGAGAAAGGTAGAGAGAGAGAGAGAGAGAGAGAGAGAGAGAGCATCAAATTCACATCTTTTTTATGCGCGAGGAGGATATTTCCAAGGATCAATTAACTATTTCAAATTTTGTAAATCCAGATTGAGATTTCTTGTATAGCTGGGCGGAAAAAGACAATGATATTGTAGAAAAAAATAATGATTTTTTAAGTGTGTTGTCAAGTTATAAAATTTATTCGAAGTTATTTTTGAATTTAGATTGTTATATACTACACAGGATGACGGTTTTGGCTCAAATGCAGGAAAAAAAGAATTATAATACCAAATGGCCAATTCTTCAGATTCTAGTGCTTCATTATGTATCTTTGGAACTCCTTCAAGTTCTCTCATGTCGATTATAGTACATCTAGATTTGATTGATAATTCATTTATCTCATTGAATTTATGTTATGTATGCATGTGTAGTTTAATAATTATTCATTGAATTTTGTAGGATCAAGATTTAGGATTGAGTTCATATGTTCAATATATTCCCATGGTCCCAAAATTCCACAATCTCTTATCAGGAGAAAGATACAACAAGCATATGTTTGATGAAGATGAACAACTTATTTACCCTCAAAATCATAACATGGTAGCTTCCAACAACCATCCTAGGTCAATGGTATTACACCATGAATTTGATCTCTTTTATGTAGAAAACCTCATAGGGTGTAAGAAAAAGATGATCGAGTAATTGTATTTTTGGATTTTCAATGGAACTAATGTAAATGCATTGCTTAATTCAACATGTGTTTTACAAAGGGGTTGGTTTCATGTTTATTATTGGGAAAGAATTTCCATTCTTCTAATAAGTGTTTGGTGTAATGTTTGAACATATTAAAAGCATTATGTTGCTAATATTATTGATGTAATGCTCAATATTTTTGCAATCAAGATTCTAATGACGAGTGACCTGCCCACCATATATCGTTGCACCCCACTACAATTTCAAGTCGTAAGATTGCTACTAAATGAAAAGAGTTTGAAGAGGAAGCATACCGAGAATGGTTGAAACAACCACATATTCAATTCCCACTATGTCCTGAGTCACCAACTCAAAACCTTGACAGTGACACTAGTTATTCACATGTTAGGGGTGAAGGAAATGACATAGAGGTTGGTATGGATGATTTCTTGAAGGATACCCAAGTAATGGAGGGAATGTTGTTAGATGCATTCTGACAAAATGAACCAGGGGATGACGATGATGTCGTAGATACCTTCTTTGAAATCTTGATATATGCTTCCACCACCCCTCTATTTGGTCCAATACCATATTCTGCAAGGTCTAACCAACTAGGGACAACAATGTTATTGTACAACTTGAAAGAAATGTATGGTATGTCAAACGCATGTTTCTTGACACTTTTTAGGTAACTAACCATTAAGTCCCCTAATTTTTAAGGAATCTTGTCACATAATGAAGGAAGAAAAGGGTTGATTTTATTCATGCTTAACGACAGTGTAAATTTATATTGTCCACTAATTGCAGGTTTCTCAAAGATAAGGTACTTCAGAGTGATAATCTATTTCCTGATAGTTGTGCAGAGGAAAAGCAAATGATGAAATTGTTGGGTGTTGAGTATATATCATACCATGCATGTTTGAATGATTGTTTTCTATACAAAAATGAATATGCAGACAAAGACATATGTCCAAAATGTGGGCATTACAGGAACCATAAATAAAATAAAAAGGGTAAAGAACATGGTCCTCCTCATAAGATATTGAGACACGTGCCTATAATTCTAAGGATTCAAAGGCTCTTTTGTTGCAAACGATTAGCCATCTTGGAGGGGTGGCATGCTTCACATAGAAGTTAGTCAGGAGTTATGTGAATCCCAACAGATTCAATAGCCTTGAAGCATATAAAGAGGATACATTTCCTGATAAATTTGAGGATGAAGGACGAAGCCTCCGATTGAGTATAGCTATGAATGGAGTTAACCCATATTCCCTCCAAAACACCAACTATTCTATTTGTCCAGTGGTAGTGATAAATAAAAATACCCCCCCCATGGTTGTTCGTGAAGAATGGACATATTATGTTGTCTCTTATAGTCTCAGGTAGAAGATAAGTGAAGATAATGGATGTCTACCTCCAACCATTGATCAGATAATTTAAGCCATTATGGGAATGGATACATGTATATGATGTATCAAGACCCATCCCAAAGGAGAGGTATTTTACATTGTATGGAATATGTGTGCACACGACACATGATTATCCAAGACTAGGAGTTTTCTACGATAAGCATGCTCATCACCTTTTTTATATCTGTAACTTTATTTGGCATACTTCATTTGGTGCAACTATATTTTTGACACTAACATGCTATGTATACGCTAACATCATATTTATTGTAACAAAAGGGTATCATGGATTTAAATGTTGTGGACCTTTTTTATAGGCTAGGTGGTCCAACCAACTACAAAATTCATTGTATGACTATTCGAGAGTATTCCTCCCAGAAGAACACCCTCCTAAAATATTTGCATCTACTTTCAATGGTAAACCAAAGAGAACCTAGAGAAATAAAATAATGAAATTGACAAATTGGAATAGGGCATATGAAACGTAGAAGGAGAAGGAAATGACATAATTGTTTGATTCAAATGGGGAACCTATGTTCGATGATCCTGATGTTTTTGACACCTACGTTGAGAAAATTCCCATTGGGATGAAAAAGAAATATGTATGTTATGAGCTTCCAAATCAGGAGAATATTAAGATTGGCCACTTACTAGATCCCATGCATATATTAAAATATGTTTCGCCTTCTTTATGGATGCATGTATCATGGAATACAAGTGACACATTGGCTGTCATGAGAGATCTTAATGCTTCAAATACTAAAAAGAGACATTGGCCAAGAAACGAAACTAGAGGAGAGGTTGGTCCCTCTTGGTTTTGTAAAGAAGGTGACATCCCATAGATTTTGAAGAAAGATGATATTTTAATTGAAAATGATGTTAGATTGGGTGTGACGGAACCTTATTTATATGGGTTGACTCTACGACATTGTTTCACTGTAGACAAGAATTTTTCTGGATTGAAATCACATGACCATATGAACCTTCTAATTGTATGTATTTTGAATACATTATTCTTCTTCTATACCAACGATGGTAAAAATATGCTATGCACTAACAATTTTATGGAAATTAATGATGTGTATGTCTATTTTTTTATTTCAACATCCTTTTCTCATGTGTGGTTGTGTGAACCATGACTTCCCCCAATACCTGTGATGTGCCATATTTAAATTATCTGCATTTGTATGTTGGATCACAATAAGAGAGATTCATATGGCTAACATTCCACGGTGGCGTCGAGAGAAAACTGAGATTGTTTGTATGTTTGAGAAGAAAATACCCATGAGTTTTATGGACTTACGAGTCCATCTTCTAATTCACCTACTTGATGAGTTTGAATTAGATGGGTTGCTCTCATGTCATTGGGTGTTCTTCTTAGAGAGATAAATGAAAAAATTGAAAGGGTTTGTTCAACAAAGGGAAAAACTGGAGGGCTCTATGGAAGAGGGGTACATAATATATGTGTTGTTATATTATGCTAGTAAGTACATCAAGAAAATTGACAACATAGAAGGGGAAGTCATTTGGGACGACCATCAAGATGAGGACAAAAGGGAAGGGGAGCTACTCCAAATGAATGGAAAAAGGCGCTTGATAAAAAGTAAGTTAGTTATATTTTGTTAATTTAGTACAGATAAATTGTTTACATTGAAGTTGATGATATATATTTCATCCCATGCTATTTTTTTAAATTCTTTTATACATCAACGAATTTACAAATTTCGATGTCATCAATAAATTCTTTATTTAAGTTGATAATATATATTTGATCTCATTTTATTCATTTTGAATTTTTGAATACATTATCGAATTTATAAATGGATTCCATCAATAAATTTGTTCTTTACAACACAAAGGAAATGTGACAATGGGTCACGTTGTAATAAGAGAAAATAAGGAAATGGGATAGTGATAGGAAAGCATTTAGACAATTGAATGGTAGAAGCATGCCTTATCTTGATCATTTAAAAGAAAACATGCCAAAAATATGTCCTAACAATTGGGTGCATAGATAATTTTAAGGATGAAAATTTATCTCAAACTGTAGAAACCTTGGTGAATCTTACTAGTTCTTAATATGCAAACTATAAATGTTTGGCGATATTTTTGTAAAAATATTCAAATTTCTAAGGATTTTATATAGTTTATATAATATTTGGGCTATTTCTTAGGTAAAAAAGAATTATTCTATAAAATTTGGGAAAATCATTTTTAGAAAAAAAGGAAGTTGTCGAATCTATTTTTGGGAAAAATCATGGAAAAATATCCCATGTGTGATATATAGCCCCTAAAATTTTCTATGGTTGGGTGGTTAACCATATAGAAGAGAAATTTGCAGTGTCCGGTCCTAATCGATGTGGAGAAGATCTGGATGCACTAAACATAAGGATTGGGTGCAACAAATCTAGAACAACCTCTCTGAGTAGCACGTTGTATTTATAATATTACACATTTGAATTTCAAGATGTATTATGTTTTTATTAATGCTTTGGTTATTAGACATATGACACCTCTCTTTATTCACATTTTTACAGGTGCATTTCTTCTTATCTATGTGAGCATATGGGCATCATTTTTGCACTAAGTATGTTGATGATGGACACATCACCCAAAATTGTGGAGTAGAGGTTGAGTTCGATCAATCTAGTCATGCTAGCCACCATGATGAAAACCCAATAGAGGGGAAGTTAGGTTACATTGGAAAGATACAAGAGATCATACAAGTGGACTTCTCATTGTTTCAATGTGTTATTTTTTGTTGCAAGTGGTGGGATACCTTTGACCGGATAAATGTAAAGGAAGATTGTGATAGTGGGATGATATGTATTAACTCAAAAAAAAAGTGGGTTGATAGTAAGGAGCCTTATGTTTTCCCAAAAACATTGCAACCAAGTGTTTTTTTACCTAGATGTGTTGGATGGGGATTGGTGGTTCGTATAGAGACATGATCTGAGATCTAAACATGTTTTTGAGAAAAACAATGTTACAATTCCAAGTGAGGAATATAATAAGGGTGATGGAAATGAAGATTGATTTGTAAATGATTTGTTTGGAAATTTATATTGTGGATGTGTGTTGGCACAGGGACAAACCCAGGTTTCAACGCTTCAACAGCGCACCAACAAAACCCTAACTATCGTCCCTTTCAGCAACACCTACGAAGCAGATGAAGTCTCGCCCGAGCTAGAGGCAGGAGGGTTGCAGGACTCAAGTGTCTACAACCTAGTTGGGACACAGATCTATGATCACAATACCTAACAGATCACTTAGCAATTAACATTCATTAGTATTTTAACCCTTATTCACATCGTATTTTAAACCCTTGTTACATAACAATACAATATTACTCAAGATCTAAGCATATCTAACCATTAGCACACAACATCAGAGTAGATATAGCATTCATTCATACATAAAGCACTTGAGCATCAATGGATTTAAGCAATTAAATACATAAAAAACATAGCACAAAGCACATCGACACAGGATATACGTGGTTCACCCCAGTGTGGGGCTATGTCTACCAACTCTTCTTCTTCTTTATTAGTCTCCTTGAATATTCTTACATGCACAGAGCCACAAATCCAACTATGCATAGGACAAGAGATCTACATGCACCTCGCCAGATCCTCCTTCCCCGAGTTAGGTCTAAGCATAGAGCCTTTACACAGTCTGTGCACAAATCACTTACAAAACACTTGCACTTAGCTCTGCAAGCCTTAACACATCTTCTTGCACATAGCCAACATCAACACTAAGCCATCGACCTACTAGGTTTACTTCTTACAATGCCTAGCTACTTATTTATACATTACAAAAGGGGCCTAAACATGGGTGAGACCCATGGACTGACATCCCATACCCGTTACATAAACCTTAAAACCCAAAAAGATCGCAAAAAGGGCTGGATCCCGCAATCTCTGCTTCGCCTGGGCACTCTGTCTTCGACCAGCCTGTCGAAGTCCTGAAAATGGTCAAAGACGACCAATGTTTCCACAAAACTTGGTCGAGGGCCAACAATGTGTCATTTATTATGGGTATCTATAATGAACAATTATGTTTTTTTCCCATCATTTTATAATTATGTTGGATATGAAAAGTTAACAACCATTTACAAACACCATATTGAAAATACATTAAATAGACATACACGCATAAGATGTGGTTTTGATATATTTTTATTGTTGCATTTATTGTTTATTATAGCAAATTTATGTTGTATTGTATTAAAATATGTTTATGTTAACCTTTGAACTACTAAGCATTAATTGAGATATCACAAGGATTGTGGTGTACAATAGTAAATATTTATTTTAAATTATATTTTATTTAACAAAAATGAAGATATTAAAAAATATTCAAACCTCAAAAATTTTGTTGTTTGAGAAAATCAAAAGTCAAATAAATATATACTTACTTTGATGGAACTTCTAAGGAAAATTCCAACGAAATAACTTCGTGCAACATCTACAGTACTTGTGGTGTTGGCATTACCAGATTTGATGGCATTCTCCACCTTACTAGTGAAACTATCATGGCATTCACCTATTCCACTCCATCCTTTAGTTTTATAATAATATAAACTTATCTTTAATCATTATTTTTGCATTCTCCTTGAAATAAGTGTCAATATAGGAAGGACATGGAAATTGTTTGCACAATATGATTGGTTTTCTGCATTGTAGTGGGATTTGCTATTTGCACACTATTCGAGATCATGTTATAGGCTGTGGCCACTCCCTTCTCAAGCCTATTTGTGTGATCCTTCTCTTCTTTAGTATCGAGCTTGACCTGCCTGAGCACCAATTCTAGCTCCTCTTTTCTATCCTTTATTTGTTGTAACTATGTTGCTTCTATTCGGGTAGGTGACTCCACCTCCTGCGCGACTCTGAATTGGAGTCTGTACAGTGCCTTGGTTGGCATTTGCTCCATTTCCAACTGTATCTACGCTAGATCTTTCAAGGGTGTCTGGGCTACAGTCTCATCCATGTGMAACATGTTGGTTGTAATATGGAAAGTCAAGCTTGACTGCGCTATGGTCTGGATTGCATCGTGCTCACTCGACTTAGTCATGGATTTTKCTTCGGATGTTGTGGTGAATGCCTATGTTCCCTTGTTCAATCTATGTGTGCCTTGAATCTGCTCTAGGACCTGCCTTATGTCGGTCATCTCATCCTGAATGCGACCTCTCTAGTGTTGGGCGTCCTCGTACTCATTAGTTGCACGGTCTTGGACTCTTTTAGCCACGAGGTCARCATCGTCCTTGGTGGTTGTGTATTACGATGGTTGCTTGTGCGCCTTGGCATTTTTGTGTGCACCCCCAGTTTGGATGATGGGCCTCTTGGTCGGGCCTTGTTCCTGTTAGGGTCCTATGATTATAGGAGATCTGATGATTCAGATATCATTTGTGGGTCTCATGATGAAGTTCCTGGCTTGTTGGTCTCTCGATTGTTTCCATTTCCCCCTCCATCCATTTTGCCTGATCCTCCGTCACCCTGCTTCATCTTTCATCCACCATTGCACCCTTTAGTCCCTCACCCTTCATTCCTTCACCCCTTCACCAATTTTATCCCTGCACGAATAAACAAACTTAGGTTAAAAGAAAAATCAATTGGTTAATAATGTTAGTAATAAGTTTAGTATAGTTAGAATAGGTTAGACTAATTAATAATCAATCAATTAATTAATTAATTAATAATTAAGTTAGTTAGTTAGTACTTAGGTTAGTATTTTTAATCAAAATACTAATTAAAGATTTATTTATATATATATATATATTAAACAAAACAAAAAACATATAAAAACTTATAATATATCAATTAAAATAAAATAAAAACTAAACTAAACCACACATAATAAATAAAACATATAAAATAAAAATATAACAAATAAAACATAAAAACATATTAAAACAAAACAAAACTAAAATAAACAAAAACAAAACAAAACAAAATGTAAACATATAATATAATAAAACATAAACGAAATAAACAAAAACAAAATAAACATAAAACAATTAAAAAACAGACATAAAACAAATAATTAAAAAACAAATAAAATAAAGCAATAAAATAAATGTCAAATCATTTTCCCCCCACCCACAACTTCACATTCACACATCCCCAAAAATAAATCAACGCTAATGAACTACATCGGACACCCCCCCCCCATGCTTTTCGAGCTTTAACGAAGGGGGGGGGTCCGATATAAGTGGTATTGGGAGGACACTTGTCACCTCCAGGTGAAATCATACCCCCCCCTCCCAATACTACTTACCACCTCAGGGGGGGTCTGGAAAGCGCCTTCCCCTCTGCAAAATCGCCCTCCCCCAAAAACTCAAAACCACCCATTTTTGCCTTTTCAACACGTCGACTTCCAAAGAGGATTCCGGGCAAATGGAGACGAATTTTAAAAAACTGAGAGAGTTTTTTGTTCAGAACGGGCTGAAGAACATAAAATTATTTCATATTTTTCACAGGTGCCATGATCAGGGAGAATTGGAGCCATCTTTCAACCCCTTTTTTCAAGTTTCCAGATTTTCCTGTTTCGGGCCTGATTTTGTGGGAGATGTTTCGGTGAGCTGAAGACGAATTTGGAGAAACCAAAGGAGTTTTTTGTCCAGAACATGTTCATATACAATAATATCCTCCATATTATGCACAATTGTCACCTTTCAGAAGAAACAGATTTCTAAGTGGACCCCTTTTTTGTCGAAATTCGGCCTGGTTTTTATGGAGGACAGTTCAGGATTTTCAGCGATTTTACTTATATTTTTGGCTGAGGTGGTTGAATTAGACCTCCTGATCCTGAGGAGAGTCTTTTTTATATATTGTAATGAATCAAATGTGCAAAGGGGATCAATCAAGGGACTTGGGATGACCAAAATGTAAAAATGCTCACAGGTTTTGATTGACTGTAATGAATGAATACAAAGACTTTCTTTCCAAATTCTTGTGTCATTTTTTTGTGGTGAATTGTTTCTAATGTAAACTATTATTCCTTTATTTCTCATATTGTTTTTCTATTCTCATCGCTTATAAGAAGAGTATGCTCAGGATTTGTCATGGACACCCTGATCTGGCTTAAAGACAATCTTTATGTTTTCTTCTGAAGATTGCATGCAGAATTCAGATAAGCTCTGCTCTGCATTTGAAATGACCCCTGATCTTTTCCTCTCTCCACCTCACAATTTATATGAATCCACCGATGTGACTGTCTTGCCTAGTTATATATGTTTCTGTTATTTATTCATCAAATCATCTCTAATCTTTGACTCCATTTTTCCCAATGGTTCTTCTTTATGTCTCAACCAAACCAATTCTAAATTACCTCAAACAAATCCTATTCTACATAGCTAGCCTAATATCTATTCAAACAAATCTATATCAAACAGAGAAATCCCTCTCTGAGTCTTGGAGGGCTAGATCCAAGACTCAAAGCGGTTTTGATGTTCCCTCTATGACTACCTTCATAGCCTTAGGCAAATTATAGAGTGATAACAGTTCCTATGGGTTGGCATTCGATGAGGTTCTTTGTGTTGTCACAGCCCCTTGTTACGTTTCTTTTTGTGTTGGGGTAGTGTCCATTTGTCCAGCATGAGTACCTTTCTTTAGCACACCCCCTTTCTTTTGTTGTGTCGACTTCTGGCTTGGCTTTGGATTCTTAGGAACGTCTTTATCCCCGACAAGTGTCTAATCTTTCCCTCCATCGTCCTACGTACTTGTAGTCATTTATTGAGTGAGGACTGGAATTTTCCAGTCATCTTGTCAATCCCTGATTTCCATTTCTACATCTTCTTCCTTGACACAGTATCTCAACTACATCCATTCCTTCTCGGGATCCCTTCTCGCTTGGATCCATAGTATGTGTCTGGTTTCCTTGAAGTTCACGATGTCTCTGTATTGCAAAACCACTTCTGGATTAATTCTCCAATTGTTGGCAATGCTCTCTTGGATCTCGTTATAGTATCGCGCAAATGTGCTTGCATTTGTCTTTTTGATTTTTGGGTCTGACATGATCCCCAACTATGTATACCTCGTTGTGCGACAATGACTGGTCTGCTCGCAAAAATATTTGTAATAGGGCTCCCTCCATCTGATTAGGGTGATCAAGATGAGTAGCTAAGAGTAATGAATCTGTGTTCCCCTCTGCTAGTGTGTCTGGACCCCGAATGGATCCCCCTGGGTGAATGCGCCCCTCTCTCACTGGAAAAATGCACCCTAGTGATTCCACCATTAGAATCGGCTGAGATGTGTCTCAAAATGATCACCTCAGCCTATTTTGAAATGGGTCGGAAGGGTTTCCATGGATCTGATCTGATGATCGCTCTGGAACCCCAGATGTATCCACCCAAAGTGTCACACTCCCAATGTTTGGAAAATGAGCCCCAGATGATTCCTCCATCAGAATCTGATGAGGAATCAAGAAAAATATGCACCTTTCTTTCCTCTCAACTGGGTCGGAGAGGAATCTATGAACTCTCCCTGTATGGGACAAGTCGATCCACTGAACCTCCTCAGAAGCTACACCCTCACCYTGAATAAGTGTGCCCTTGTTGCTAGTACCTGTGTAACTGCTGCTGAATAATGATGGAAGACCTGTGTGATCTTCCCGATGACTAGGGTGTGTCTCTCAACACCGAAATCATCCAATTGGTGTCTTCCTCCTGGAATCCACTAAACTATCTCTCCTGAGATGCGCTTCTCTYCTCAATGACAAGTCAAAATATACATAATGATGAATTAGGTCRTTGAACCTTCTCTTATAGCTGCTCAAAACCCTAATTTGTTGTTGACTTCTAATTTTAGCTCGTTTGTTATATTTTTAGCTCAAGTTGGATTAAAAGAACTTTTAACCACTTTTATCTCAATGTCACTTTCCGAACATAACACCTTTGACTGGAGTGACCTCTAGTAACCTTGTTTACCCCTTTCTGGCCCTGGCTATAGTCTAACAGGGCAGTTTAGACCATTAAGCTCTCCTCTCTGAAGATTCTATTTGGAAAGGGACATTACAGTCCTCCCTTCCAGAAATTGTTTGTCCTCAAGCAATACCAATCCAGGGTGTTGCAACACCTGCTCGCTCTCCCAAGTAGTGTCCTCTACTAGAAGCCCTCTCCATATGATCAAACACTCTCTGATGACCCTGCTCCTCAGTTTCCGCTCCCGAAACTCCAGTATCTCCTCTGGAACCAACTCCAAATGTCCCTCCACATCCATTGGGGGAAGCTCCTTTGATATTCTAATGAATTGTCCCACTACCTTTTTGTGGCAAGATACATGGAACACGTTATGAATTTTTCTCCCCTTTGGAAGCTCTAGCTCATAAGCAACCTTGCCTACTCAGTGCACAATCCTATAAGGGCCATAAAATATGGGCTCGATCTTCTCGGCCCCAATCTTCTTCATATATGACTGTCTGTAAGGTTGGAGTCTCAAGAAAATCAGATCCCCAACCTCAAAGTTGTGCTATATCATGTGCATGTCCGCACTCATCCTCTATTGGTTCTGTATCGTCTGCATGTTCTCTTTCAACAACTTGAGAATATACTGACTCTCTATAATCCAATCCTTGGCCTTGAGAGCTCTGTTCTCCCTAAAAACCAAGTCTACCAAAGTGGGAGCATCATATTCATACAATGCTCGGAAGGGTGTCATACCAATGGACATGTGGAAAGTGGTGTTGTAGCAATTCTCTCCTAAATGTAGCCACTTGGCCCATGTTCTTTGTTTTCCACCTACATAGTTCCTCAAATATCCTTCAACCCACTTGTTCACGATCTCAGTCTATCCATATGTCTTAGGGTGATAGCTGGTGTTGGGTGTCAACTTTGTCCCCACCAACCTAAACAACTCTCTCCAGAATGTCCCAATGAACCGACTATCCCTGTCACTAATGATGTTCCTCAACAACCCATGAAGTATGAAGACCTCCCTGAAGAATAGCTCGAATACTTGAATTACGTTGTGCTCTGTCGGTATGGCATAGAAGTGAGCAAACTTTTTCAACCTATTGACCACTACATAGATACATTCCTTACCTAGACCTTGGGTAGGCCAGTGATGAAGTCCATCAATATACTTTCCCATTTCTGCTCTGGAATGGGGAGTGGTTGAAGTAGCCCTGCTGGAAGACTATGCTCTAACTTGCTCTGCTGGAAAGTCACACACTCATTGATGTGTCTCATAACATCCTATTTGAGGCCCTTCCATGAGAACCTCTCCCTGATCTGTCTGTAGGTTTTGAAAAACCCCTGATGGCCTGCTAGTGATGAATCATGAATTGTTGTGAGGATATTCTTCTTGAGCCCTGAATCTGGCACCAAGTAGACTCTATCCTTGTAGAATATGACATCGTCAATGACCTTATACCTCTCATCGTGTATCTTCCCATCCATAACCTCACAAGAGAACTTGTTCTTGGAATATTCCACTAACAAGTGGGATTTCCAATCTGCTGAAATCTCCATCAAAGAACATGCCGGAGGTCTCCTCGATAGTGCATTGACCACATTTTTCTTCTTCCCCTTGACATGATCTATGTCAAATTCGAAGGCCTGTACCTTTTTCACCCATTTCTGTTGGTGCTCAGTGAGGTCCTTCTGCTAAAGGAGATACTTCAAGCTATTGTGATCTGTCTTGACCATGAATTTGTTGCCCACTAAATGTTGTCTAAATTTGGTCAAGGCATGCATGATTTCCATCATTTCCTTGTCATAAATAGAGTACAACCTCTCGGTTTGACTGAGATTCCTACTCTCAAATACAATTGGGTGTCTTCCCTGCATCAAAACGATCCCGATACCCTCACCGAATGCATCACACTCTAGTACAAATGGCAAGGTGAAGTCTGGTAATGCTAACACTGGACAAGTGCCCATGAATTCCTTCATGTGATCAAAGGATTTCTTTGACTCCTCGATCTAGATGAAAGCCCCATGCTTGGTAATATCCATCAGTGGTGCTCTAAGATGAGAAAAACCCTAGACAAACCGCCTGTAATAGTTGCACAGCCCGCATAAACTCCTCAACTCTGTCACGTTCCTGGGCATTGGCCAATCTAGAATGGCCCTGATCGTCTCTTGGTGTACTTGTACCCCCTTTTCACTAATGATGTGGCCCAAGTAAAGTAGCTCTCTCATACCAAACTCACACTTGGACTCTTTGGTGTATAATGATTGTGCCTCCATGATGCTCAATACCTCAACTAGGTGCCTCATATGCTCCTTCCATGTCTTATTGTAGACCAAGATGTTGTCAAATAAAACCAAGACTGATTTCCTCAACTGATCCCTGAACATGTGTTTCATGTAAAAATCGAATGTAGTTGGTGCATTGGTTAGCCCAAATGGCATAAACAGGAACTCGAAATGTCCAAAGTGACATGGAAATGTCGTCTTCTCTATGTCCTGCTCTCGGATGTTGATCTGACGATACCCAAAGCGTAGATCAATCTTTGAGAAGAAAATTGTCCCATGCAGTTCATCCATCAACTCGTCAATGCGTAGAATAGGATATTAGTTCTTGATAGTTTTCTTGTTCAAGGATCGGTAATCAATGCACATCCTCATGGTACCATCCTTCTTCAGAACAAAGACAACTAAAGAGGCGAATGGGCTATTGCTTGGTCAGATGTGTCCCATCGCTAGCAATTCCTTGATTGCTTTCTCTATATCATCCTTGAACCTCCTAGGATTACGATAGGGGGGTGTGATCATAGGTTTTCCCCCCTCTTCCAAATCAATGGTGTGCTCAAACCCCCTGTCAGGTGGTCTCCCTAGTGGAATCGACCCAAAAACCTGTTGATGTCATCCCAACAAATTCCTGATCTTAGTATAATAATGTTGTCGACCCTTTGAATCCTTTTGTGTAGTGATCAAGCACTCTACAACATATTCTACATCCCCATGTATAAATATATTCTCCATCCTCTTGGCTGAAACTGTCATGGGTGCTCCTATCGACATACCTCTCATAACAACCTTCTTCCCGTCACAGTCTTTGAACCCCATCTCCAAGGTTTGGTAATTGGTGGTGATTTTTCCCAAGGTGATCATCCATTGGACTCCCAACACCACATATGTGTCAAATAGGTGAACCACATAAAATGTTTCTCTCACTGTTTAGTTTCCTAACTTTATCTCCAAGTCTGGAACTCTTTCTAGACACTCCACTGTGTGGCCATCTGCTATTGCAACATCAAACCCCTCAAAGTCCTTTTTCTGAAGTGTCTGTCTTGGTACCAATGAAGCATCAATGAAGTTGTGGTTGGCCCCACCATCTATCAGGGCAATTTCCAGTTGCCCCTAAATGGTCCCTCTGATATGGAGGGTATCATACCTGGGAACACCAAAAAGGGTCACTATGACTCTGTTATCCTGCTTAGGAGGTTGTGGAACTACCAGTGGGTGGGATCCTGTCGATGTTGGTGGTCTATGGGGAGGTTGCTCCTCTGCCTATGATGACTCCTCCTCCAAGCTAGTGGATCCACTATCCTGATCCTCCTCCTCAATGTCCACACTGTCTATTGCCACCTCAATATAATGAATCTCTCCCTTTCCCATGCACCTGTGGCCTGGGACCCAAGGGTCTCTGCAGTTGAAGAAAATATTCTTCCTCATAAGTTCTCACCTCGTCTCATCATCCATCTTCTCCTTGCCCTTCCATTCTCTCTAGAATGACTTATTGTATTGATCCTTCTGTGGTACGAAGGATTTGGAAAAGGGTTTAGTCTTAGGCACCGAGTCTACCAAATCTCGAGTGCATAGGATGACATCCTGCAAGGTGTGAGGCATGTATGCCTTCACCCATCCTCTCAAAGGATCTGTGAGTCCCTCTGTGAATAACATGATCATCCTAGGCTCTGATATATCTATCACTGCCACTGCTACCCGTTGAAACTCCATCATGAACGCCTTTGTTGTGCCAGTTTGTCTCAACTAGGCTAGATCCTTGAAGTGGATATCGAGATCCCTCCTATCAAACATGTCCATGAGTCTCTCTGTGAAATCTCTGTAGGAGGTGATTTGGCTGTGACCCAACGTCACCAGTCCATGATGACACCACTCATGTTCCTCACCCTCCAAGTGTAGCATAGTGTTGACGAGAAAATTTGACATGCCGCCAACTAGAAGAATAGATCCGGTCTGGGGTTGTCTAAATAACCCAAGCCNTGATAAGGTTTCTGAATCAAATATGAACAACACTTCTTTTTGTTTTTTTTTTTTAAATATTAAACAAATAAATACTAAATGAATACGATTGAAACAGTGACACAAAAACAGTCAAAGCTAATTAATGTAATCATTGTTTCATTCATAAACAACTCTAAATAAAATAAAAGAATGCATCTACTAACCTCTAACTGATCAGTCAACTGAGTTTATCTTTCTGTGTTGTATGAGCTCCTGCCTGTACTGTTGTTAAGGGAAACCTATAACAGAATAATACTAGCACTTCCAAAATACATTCAAAGAAGTATTTGATATTGGAGTAAATTAATAACAACAGGAAGACAACTAGTTAAAAATCATGTGATCTTAAGATAATCAATATTTAAGAACGAAAGAAAACTCAATTCTGAGTATTGATATTATCCATCATTTAACATTAGAAATAAATTCCACAATAATCAAATGATCGATTGATCACACCTAAAAAATGGAATAAGAAATTATGGACAACATATAACATTTAACAGTATGAAAACACCATATGATGACAAGCTAAAACTAAAATCAACCATAATAATATTTTCATAATACAATAGTAATGAAAGAACGAAATGGAATAAGTATCACACAGGTCTAAAGCCAAAGATGAATTACTTTCTCATATTCTTTCTCAAAATCACATGCCCATATTGTAGTCCTGGAAGAATTTTTAAGGTAATAAACTCTTAAAGATTGAAAAAATTAATACATAAATGATAACAATTAACCATGTATTGATAAAACAGACTAAAGATAATTTAAATCAATGCATAATCAATTATTCAAAGAATATGAAGATATTATAATGAAAATAAAACCATTTTACTCACAGGACAAAAGCCATTAAGTAGGAATTTCATATTATTCTTTGAAAATACTTGTCCACTCTCCCAAAGATTCCAACCATCTGTTACACCATTTGAAAAGAAGAAAAGTTTACAAAATAAATAATATACACAAGAGAAAGGATTAAAATCCTCCTCTCCAATTCTTGGATCTTTTCAGCTCTGAACTTTCTCATATATTTATACAATGAATGAACAGTCTGGGTGTCACTATTAATTTTTGCCACCTAAAATTTTCTTTGTAAAGAGACATCAATATCTCTCAAATCGTGCATTTGTTGGAGAAAATTTCTATGCAGAAGGTAATTGGGTTTATTTGGGTTTTGGTTTTTCAACTGTTTCTTCAAATTCCTCACAGTTTGGATGCAATAAGTCCTGCAAAATCGTCTGTCTGATCTTGACGCCTTTCCAAATTTTATCTGTTGTTGCTCATAAAATTATTTGTAGCAATCCAATATTATTTTTGGATCAATCATCTTGAACCTATTTGGATAATAAAATCAAGCCATGTTCATATCCGTATCAAATATTTGATAATAGAAACCTGTGAAACAAAAAGAAACCTAAATTAATAACCTAAAAATTGTGAATAAAACAAAATTTAGAACAATAAAATCAAAAATGAATTTAAACTAACTATAAGTTCTAAACAAACATTGTTTATAATTTTCTTTCAAATATGATCTTAAAACTCTAGAAGCTTCAAGTTAATGAAGAAGAGAAAAATATTAATTTTGGTTTTTTACAAAATCAAACAAATCATAGATAATTCTTTCTTTTTTTTTAATTATTATTTTTATTTTGAAATGAGATGCAAAATAAAATAAAAAAGAATTTAATTAATTAATATCACCAAATGATTTTATGAAAATGAGAAATCAGCCAAGATATTATTTGATGAAGTATTGAACTCATTATTCAAAATAGTCAAACATGCTAATGAGCAAAAGAAAGAACACATAATCATAATTTAAACGAAAGTAAACAGTTAATCAAAATTAACGTTTTGTTTAAATTGAGATTTCTATGCTCGTTTCTAAATTTTGACATATACTCTTGTAATGAATGTCTTATACTATAGTGAATGTCTTAAGTTTGTCTCAAAGCAAGCCAAGGTATGGAACTATTTGAAAAGGTTGATTCTGTAGCTCATTATAATTATCAAGATTCTAATGGGGGTTCTTTAAATTTTGTAAAAATTTAGGGGGAGTTGTTGGGGCCAAACAATTGGCAACTTATTGGGTGAAGTAGTTATCTCTGATTTGATAAGATTTCATCTTAGGAAGAAAATAATAAGACTTGAAAAAGGATTTAATTGTTGATACTGAGAGGGGGATGAATCAGTATCAAGTACAATTTAAAACCTTTTTCAACTTATACTTAAACCATTCAACTATATTCAATGAAAAATGAAAAATAGTATAAGAGTTACACCAATACACCACAATACACCATGCACAATATATGAGAAATAATCAATAGTTACTGTTCAAGGGAAGTAATGACTTCCAAAGGTAGCTACAGCTTCCAAATGTAAAGGGAGGGATAAACCTCCAAGAGGAAGATACAATGCTCCAATATCAAGAGAGAGTTCAACTCTCCATCCTTGCCCCTTCCTTCCACCCAATAATATATGAGATATAATAAAACTTTACATTAAATCATCACCATCAACCAATCATCACATAAAACCTAATAATGCTTCCTGAGACTTCTTCAATTTTTGCAATTCTTCAATTATTAGAGTACTATGATCCTATATATAATATTATTCAATGTATTCTCTGAAACTCCTCCAACTTTCACTCCTTTAATCCTCCCCAAAAACAAGTTAAAGAAATAATGGTAGACTTTATTCAATTCTGGTCTATTCAGGCGACCGAACTTGTACAGAATTCCCTGTGCTCAATATTTAACATCCGATTCTAAAACTCACAAAAAATAAACTACAGTTCGTACTCTTTCCAATGAAATTTGTCCCACATCATTTGGATTCTTGATGAAGAAGTTATGGTTTTTTTACCCGAAACACTTGTTTATTGACTAGCTTCAGGACTGATCACAAACCCTATCTTCCACAAAGTGTATCTCCATAATTATAGCGAATCAAGAGATGAACTTTTTACCAGAGGTACCTTGATATGTCTTCTCAATACCNAGAGGGGGATGAATCAGTATCAAGTACAATTTAAAACCTTTTTCAACTTATACTTAAACCATTCAACTATATTCAATGAAAAATGAAAAATAGTATAAGAGTTACACCAATACACCACAATACACCATGCACAATATATGATAAATAATCAATAGTTACTGTTCAAGGGAAGTAATGACTTCCAAAGGTAGCTACAACTTCCAAATGTAAAGGGAGGGATAAACCTCCAAGAGGAAGATACAATGCTCCAATATCAAGAGAGAGTTCAACTCTCCACCCTTTCCCCTTCCTTCCACCCAATAATATATGAGATATAATAAAACTTTACATTAAATCATCACCATCAACCAATCATCACA
>JASDQU010310025.1:68581-89599 GCA_032191745.1 Picea mariana | reverse complement strand
TTAGATCAAAGGAGTAGGAATCAATAAGGAAATGTGCTTTAGGAAGACCATCAACACCCTAATTGGAAAAAGGGGATTTCTAGAAATTATATCAAGGAAGAATATCATCCAATGCTTTCTAGTCTTCAACGATTCCTCACTTGTGAAGGCAGGTATGCTATAACCTTCCTATATCATCTTAGGCTTTTGTTGCACTTTGAAGGAGGTCTTGAAATTGACATTCCATACTTTTTATGGATGAGACTGAACAAGATGGTAAGAGGTGTCAAATCCTTAACTAAAACTGAGAAGACTAGTATTACCATCAGGGTCTTATTAAAATGCTAGTTATACATGAAATCAGGAAGCAAGGGTTTAGTTGGAAAATCCTCATCACTCAACACCTTTCCAAAAAAAATGAACCTGTAGAGGAAGCCCAACCTGCTCCAGATGAAGATAAGGAACCTAAGGAGAAAAAGGGCAAGAAATACAAGGGAGATCCATCATCCTCCAGAGCAATGAGCCAAAAGGATAAAGCTAGTAAACAAGTAGGGCCCTCTTCCTTAGTTAATAAGACTCTTAAAAGTCAAGAATCGAAAGGTAAACCTGAATTATTAGAGGAGACCTCAGCAGTAGAACTTGAGGAGAAGGGTCATAAGTCAAAACCCTTGAGGAAAGAGAAGAGTATCTAAAAGAAGAAAGATGAACAACCCATAGAAAAACCTCCTGTAACCATTCCACAAAAAGAAAAGTGGAAAAGGAAACTTGTTAGCACTTTTGATCCATCACCCCCTTATAAAAGAACCATGAGGAGCATGGAAAATAAAGGAAAAGTAGTTGTCATCCCTCTTACACATGAAGACCCAATAGATCTTACCTCCCCTTATCTAGACCTACTAGTCCAGGATGACATACCTAGTTTATCTGGGGAACAAGTTACTATTACTTTGTGTGGGACGAGGGAGGAAGTGGAGGAAAGAGAACACATCCAACCAAAAACAATGGGGTCAATGAGGACCTTAACAAAAGGACATATGAAGAAGAAAATTGAGGAACTATGAAAACAAAATCAGGAACTAAAACAAGAGGTAAAAGAATACCAGCTACTAGATAGATATATCAAGAAGGAAAACGAGCAACTAAAGGTGACCATGTAACAACTCCAAGATGACCATGAAGAGACTTATAATAAGCTCAATAAGGTACTAAGACTCCTATAATACATTAAGGTCATAAAAAGGGAGTTGAAAGAAGAAGCCTCAGCTATCAACATCATTGATCCACAGGAGTAAAGAGAATGGAGTCTCAAGTTTTAAAAATTTTGAGTATGTTTTAGTTGCATGAGGACATGCAATGGTTTTGGCATGGGGGAATGTTGAGCCTCTAAAATGACATCCCCATTACCCTATTATACTCCTCATTTATGCCTTTTTGACCTAACTAATCTTGGATAAATGATAAATAACACTACCTCCAGTCACTGATAAGGTCATAAGGTAAACTATAATTGAATTCATGCATTTTGTGGTTTGTTAAGCTAGGAGACTAAATATTTCATGTACTAATGTTCAAAATTGCCATGTGTAGCCTTTGACCTTTGGATGAGTCCAACACTTATATGTCAGCCCATTCATCCAATACTTATGCGCTATATTTCCCACTGTTTGAATCTGGTACCAAGCGCACCTTCAGTTCAGATCCAGTACCCATAGACCATTCATTGTCACGATCCGATACCAACAACCGCAAACTGTTCTAGTCCGGTACCAACCAATTGCGTGTTGTTCGGATCCGGTACTATCTACCGAATCTCACCTGTCACGATCTGGTACCAATACAGGAAACATAGTATGCTAAGTTTGGCTCCAGATCATTCCTAAGATAATTGTTGAGTGTTTATGAAATCCTCAAAATTCTAGCAAGACTATGTTAAGCTAGTTTGTTTATTGCTTCATCCGCATACACTTCATGTCATGAGGATGAAGCTTAAAATATGTAACCAAATGTACAAATTTGACAATTGTTGATCTGCCAAAGATTTCACCTCCTTGTGTTTCACAACTGAGACTTTTTAAATAGTCATGCCAGCGATGGTGGAAGGGGTAGAGAGATAGCATAACACAGCATGTGAAGCAGCGTTGCATATTGTAGAACATATCTTGAGTTTGAATTTGAATAGAAGAATGTCATTTATTTACATGTCTTGATCATTTATGAATGAATGTGAGTTGAGTTGTTAGTATAGTTTAATTTCATGTTTTGAGGTTTGAGTAAGAGTGATGTGTGGATTGAAGGCCAACTTACTATAGACTCCAGTCGTTGACCTGTTGAAGTGGCAAGGGCCCACCACCCAACAGAGGTCAGCATCTTTGTAGATTAGTGTTAGCATTTGATTTCAGTAGTATAATTATTAGACTAGTTGAAGCTTTGATTCTTTCAGATGTTAGCAGTATAGTTCAGTTTAGGATTTTGATTATATGGTTGCTTAGAGATCTTTATTTACTCTGTTTTTGCATATTCCCTATTTCTATTCTTATGAATTTGATTTTTCTTAATGGACATGGATGTTGGTAGTAGTAGTCAAACATATTTGGAAAAGAACTAGTGAAGTTCACAATAGAATATTGTGAACCACAACACACTCATTATACTGGCTATTGAACTACCCATGCTATGCCTTGATGATTGATGTGTGATTTCCTTTTTAGAGTGCGATTGCATAGTTAGTTTTCTAGGTCAGATAACAGAATTGATCTGTAAAAGAAATCCATCTCATATTTTCATGTACCCCAATGGAGTAGATAGCCTCTCTGTGAAAGACAACCAAAGTGTGTTTCAATTTTCTTTTTGCAGTATAATCCAGATTATTTCTATACTCGTGAAATTAGAATTACCTCTCTTACTGGTGTCTTGTAACTCTGTTGATTATGAATCTCGGATTGATAATTAATGAGTGCATTATAATAATCATATAATTAGCACAACAACAGTTGTAGTGGATTTCGCCACAAATCCAAGGATTGTTGGAACACAATAAGATAGTCCATGAGGAGTGCTTCATATAGCATGACAAGAAGAAAGCATGAAACTAGGAAGGAAGATAATATTGAAAATATGGAAGCTCATAAATCAAGTTATGAGAAGTTGGGGACACCTTTAGAAGTGGATGAAGAAAACTAAACAACCAGAACAGAATGGCATCCATGAGGCAATCTCAAGCTTGACATTTTCTGAAGAATATGCGGGCTCCTGTGGAAGAAGTCACGTACATACGTGAGTTGTATGTGGAACAGGCTGTCTACCTATGGTAAAATCCTTGGAAAAGAAGGCTATGCAGATGAGTTGCAGCATGACTTGATGATATAACTCTATTTTGCATGGTTTGACGTGGTTTGTTGCAGGTTTTTATGATTATATGCTTTCATATATGTTTAATGTATGTATGGTGATGACATATGGTTGAGTGTTGAAGCATATGCTTGATGCCTATCCTGGATGCATGCTACTAACTCTTGAGTATGGATTGAGGCATTTTTTGTTGAGGAACAATGTTGGTTATGACAGTGAAGTTATGGAACTTTGGTTATGAGATATATCATGATGATGTGATGCTAGATAGAGATAGCATTGATCTATTGAGGCACACTTTTGGTACATGTTTAGAGATACTATTGAATATTTAGTACTTGTTGTAGTGAATGTTTTTTGAGGAAGATTTGTTATGGTACATGGGTGGTACATATGTGAGCTACATTGATATAACTTATGATGTATTGTTAGAGGCATATTTGTTAGATGTCTTGGTTCATGCATTTGGCATGTGGTTGAGCTACATATTGGGACATGTAGTTTATGATTTGATGAGGTGGTTACGTTGTACATAATTGATGAGTCATAGATTGATCTATAGTTGATGCATGATTGGTACATAATTGGTACATTGGTTAAGGCACTTGCTAGCAGTATGATTGGCACATAGTTTATGATTGATATGACATACATGTATGGGAACACATCTTGATCGTAGTACATCTTGTTGAGTTTTTGTACATGGTTAATGCACTTGCTATGGTACAAGTAGTAATACATGTTTGGTGCATGGTTGATGCACTTGTAGATGGCATATGATTGTGGGTATTACTTGTTTAGCATATACTTTGCTACATGATGTATGGGATAGTTGAGACACTTGTTGTGGTTCTTGGTTGGTACATTAATTGATGCTTGATGGTTGAGATACATATCTTGACAGATGGTTTGTGGCATTTGGTTTATTATAGAGGCATATCATATGACACTTGTTTGAGGCACATGGTTGGAAGGTTGACGATGTTATTGGTACATTGATAGAGGCACTTGTTGATGATCCTTATATTTTCTTGGTAAAATTTTTGGCACATTGTTGTAGCAAGATTTGCTTCACCCCGTGAAACTTTCTTATAAGGCCTTTTCCATTTCCCTATACAGACTTGAAGTCCCTTTTTGCAATTCCCATAGATAAAAATCACATTTTTCCACATATACATGCCTTAACAGGTATACATCATGTGTATATGTAGGTTGCACCATTACAGCCCGTGTACTTTGGGTTTTGTGCCCAAAATTAAAAATGGTGTCAGGTTTCCATGTCATTCCACAAGATCCATTATCCTTGACCTTCCATATACTGGAAACGTTTTGACTCATCCCTTCAGTTCCATTTGAAGGCTATAAATGGGCCATATCCAAGCTGTGGAAAGAGGAGAAGAATTCAACTTTGAGAGCAAAGTTACTCTGGAGAAATTATTCACTTCATATTGAGCATGCATCCCTTTGTCCTTTTAAGTCTGAACACATTGTTCATCCCCCAAGCCCTTCCCTGTTTCATGGAGAACCTGATTATCTCTCTTATATGAGATTTCCTTTGGTGGAGGATTGAAGTGGTGGAGGCCCAGCTGGAAGGGACTTAGTTTCTTGGTTTTGAGACATGACGACATGGAAGTTTGTCATTCATACACTTATGTTGATCATATTTTAATAGAAATACTCTTTTTTTGGCACAGGGGTAGACCCAGGGTTCAATGCTTCAACAACGCACCAACAAAACCCTAACTACCGGCCCTTTCGACAACACATGTGAAGCAGATGAAGTCTCACTCAAGGTAGAGGCAGGGGGGGTTGTAGGACTTAAGTGTCTACAACCTAGCTAGGACACAGATCTGTGATCATAATACTTAACAAAGCACTTAACCAATAACATTCATTAGTCTTTAACCCTTATTCACATTGCAGGTTAAACCCTTATTATAGATCAGTGCAGTATTAATCAAGATCTAAGCACATCTAATCATTCAACACATAGCATCAGAGTAGATCCAACATTCATTCATATACTAAGCACTAAGCATCAACGAATCTACCTATCATGTATCAAGATTAAGAAAATAAATACATAAAAAATATTAATAACATTGCACATCAACACAAGATATACGTGGTTCACCCCAGTGTGGGGATACGTCCACCAACTCTTCTTCTTATTTATTAGCCTCCTTCAATATCCTTATAGGTAGAAAGCCATAGAGCCACTCCACATAGGACAGGAGATCTGCGCGCACCTCGCCAGATCCTCCTTCCCCTAATTATATCAAAGCACAAAGCCTTACACAGTCTATGCAAAAAGCACTTACAATCACTTTCACTTAGCTCTGCAAGTCTTAACATACTCTAATGATGCACTAAGCCCGTTACTTCTTCAATCACATAGATCTAACCTCCGCTTACATCGATTAGCTACTTATTTATACATTACAAAAGAGACCTAAGCATGGGTAAACCCATGGACCGACATCCCATACCCCTTACATAAACCCTAAAAGCCCAAAAATCCCACAAAAAGTGAGAGATCCTGTGATCTTCACTTCGCCTGGGTGCTCCGTCTTTGACCAGCCTGTCAAAGTCCCAAAAATGGTAAAACATGACCAAGTTTCTCCCAAAACTTGGTCGAGGGCCAACAAGCCACCAACACTCACCTGTGACTCGTCCTGAGTCACTCTGATCTAGACAACACTACTTCGAAGGCCTCGAGCTTAGCTCGAGCTGCCTCGACTTGCTGCTTCACTAGAGCCTCCTACTTGGAGAACTCCTGAATGACTTTTTCGATGACAGGCCCCTCCAAACGCTATTCCACTATTGTGACCACATGTTCTAGCTATGATCCTTGCCCCTTGATCTCTTCAAAGAGGGTGCAGGCTTCATCCTACACCGACTCGAGTCGCCGTGTCACTTCCATCACTTTGCTCTAGATGGTAGTGACCTACTATTGAACTGTGCGCTGCTTCTGCGACCTCTTCATATTTTCTACTAGATTAAGCAACTTCAACTATGCTTGCACAATTGATGCTTGTTGCTTCACCTACTAGAGCTTTGCCTCTAATGTTCTCAGTTCCTCGTCTTCTGCAAGGTGCTCATAGGTCTGCACACTTCGGTCTCATAGTTGCTTGCATTATGAGGCCAACTCCATGATTCTTTCTACTACGCTCCTAGCAGTTTCTTCCCTCTGGTCTCTCACTTCTTGTGGATTTCTTGGCATTGCTTGAAGTTCTAGCTTTGCTACTCATGCTTGAAGTTGTTGAATGGCTTCAGCGAGCTTCCACACTTGGCTCTCGGTTGTCTCCTCTTCTATCTAGGCCAAAACCGGCACATAATGAATTGCTCTAGTTATTACCTCTCTAACCCCCATCTGCTCCATGAGCATATGGTCTTTCTCTTTCTTGATTTTTTCTCTGTCCTCCTCGAACTTCACTCTAATTTCATCTCTCTCTTGTTGCGCAACCCAAAGTTTCTCTAGGGCTTCCTCCTTTTCTTGCTTCAAGGCCTCTATGGCTTACTCTTTTTCTTCATGGACCTGACAAAGGTGAGCCTCTGTCGCATCTACTATCCTTCGCAATTGGGTGGGCTCATCCCCCAATTATGCACCTTCTGATGACGACAGCACAATAGAAATTGCACGACTCGAATAGATAGCTTGTTGTATCCCTTTCAACTCCACCTTGATTCTGTCATACATCATCTCCTTCTTTGCTTCATGTCACTACAAGATATCCTCTGAAGCATCTTCTATAGCTGGGATGATGAGGTCAACATCATCCACTGTGAGCACATTCTGTGACTGAGGATTATTGGCTCAGGATTTCTTTTGCGCTAAGGATTTTTGTGGAGAAACCTTCCTTTTCTTTGACATCTCGGCCTTTGTAAGGGGATCCTTTGATGGTGTTGCTTCGCCCTTTTCTTTCTTGTCTTCTTCCCCTTCCTCCTCTTGGTTTACTTCATCGCCTCCTCCTCCTCCAGGTGAGTTAGGCATAGTTCCCTCCGATGTGTTTTCCTTCTCCTCACTGTCGATGTCCTGCACTTTCTCCTTTTTCTTCTTTTTCTTAGCGCTTCTCGGTCCATCATACTCTGTCTGAGTGACCAAAGGGATTTCAATGATGTTGAGGTCGGAGATCTCTGCATCTCCGACCGGTACAAGGAATTCAGCTGGTCATTCCTTGGTTATCTCCTCCATGTCTTCGTCAGTCAATTCATAAAATGACAGCAACTCCTCCTTGTTTTCATCCCTGCACACAATGATGTAGATGAAATGGCGATCTGCGTGAAACTTCACTAGTGACATGCAAGTATGCAAGGTGTTCAGGGTCATTCAGGGGAATGACTCAATGGCACACGTGAGCTGTAGGTAGTAAGCATGGAACACTGCATTTGATTTCCACTTCTTCGCCATATCACTCGTATACCACAAGGTGGTGAACCTCATGGCCAATGGTTATGATGGCTCAATTTCAGGGAATGTTGCTCCCTCAGGCATCTCCCAAGTGACAAATGCTATTAAGAACAACAACCAACTAAAGTGGAACTCGTATCCTTGGTCCTGTGCTTCGTGGCAGTCCTTATCCAACTCATTGACGAGGTAGCTCACCCAGTTCATCTGCATCCCTTCAACACACTTCCCTACGAGGTCGAATACGAACCCCATGACCTGCGTAGGATAGTTCTTCCTGATGAGATTTCCTGCTATCAGCGGACAATATAGGCACGTTGTGCCATCGTGGATGGAGGCTACCTTGTAGCCTCACTTCCCCTTTTCCACATTGCCATACGCCTCCTTGATTCACTACGCCAAGGATCAATTTGATGTCTTTCCTGGGTGGAACTGATGAGGATCTGGTCCCTGCATGCTTAAACCAATGATGAGGTGGATCAATGCCGAATCCACAGTCACGCACCTATCTAACCAAAGATAGCCTCCATGGTAGCATAACAGGAGGAGTTTAACGCATGCGTTAACCTCCTGATGTCTGCCGAAGTGGGGTATCTTCATGACGTTCATCATCGTTGACCTTGCGATCTTCTTGATCCATAGCTGGGGAACTATCTTGGGCTTCTTCCTAGTCATCTTTGTTGGGTACCTATGCGGTGCAAGCATCGCATAATTATTTTGGTCTCCCAAGTTGTAATCACTTATCTTGAGAGCTGGGATCAGTCCCAACTGTGGTCCAACTTCGCGTATCCCCTTTGGGAGGTACACAGTGATGAGTGTGTACTTGAAATCATGTGGGATGCTATCATGACTAACTGCGCCAACCAAGGGTGGGATGTAGTTGGGAAAGACAGATGGGATCTGCTTTGCATTCACCAGATCGTCGCGATGCTTGCTTCTCTTCTCGGTCACAGTTTGGCTAGACCGTCGTGCAGTCGAGGGGGATGCTTGCAATCCTCCCATCGATGAGGCTTGTATTCCTCCAGACATGACCTTCTCAGCCATAAGGTTGATCAAGATTTCTTCTACTGATTTCCCTACTGCGCTAAGCTCGCCCGACATGCACACTTGCAATCAAATATCTCGGGTAGGCGAATGGATAGACAATGAAATCAGATGGATGGATAAGTCTAGATAGCACAGCGTGGTATGCAATCAATTCTCTGTGGGATAAATATCCCAGGTTGCAAAAGTGGTCCCAGTGTGACATTTGACGGATTAAATAAACAATGTCATAACAGATTCCTCCAATGGATCGAAATGCCTCAATCAATATGATTCCATCCATTGTGGCACGGTCTCAACGGTCTAATGGTGATATTTTCTGGTAATAATTGTGTTTCTAGTCGTTCTGGAGCATCGTTCTAATGGTAGGGATGCCTCTAACAGTCATATAGCTTCACCATGGAAAAGTTCCATTCTGCAATGTTCTGCTATTCTGGAAAGGTTCAATTTCTACAAGCCTTCCTTCTGCAAAGTCCTCTCTGGAACCTCCTACAACGTTTCCATATATGCTATTTTAAAACTCTGATTTTCACACACTTGTTCTTGAAATAAGAATTTAGAAAATGAATGAGCTGAAGTACATTTTGATTGACTATCCTCATATTCCTCTTCATCATCCACACTAGAGAAATACTTTGAACACTCTTGAAAGTATTTGAATAGAAGAGCCACATCATATGTATCAAATGTATCAAAAATTGACCTTTCATGTGATTTATCGAAAATGTTTTTTTGGCTTTTGAAAATTTATGAATTTGTGGTTTCAAGAGATGTGAAATCCTGATTATTTTCCACATATTTCAATGGATCTAAAACAACTTGTTATTTTTCCATGATCAATTTAGAAGGTAACAAAACTATAGAAAATACTGTTTGACTATCATTATCCTTCTCTTGGTCACTTAAAAACTGACAAGATTGCTACATATTTTCATCAAACTGAAGGGATGGTACATGAATTTCATCAATAAAAAACTGATCAATTTTATTTTCTTCCAAGGAAGAAACTACTATTTGCTGGAAGTTTTCCTGATTATCATGGTAGTTGTCTTCTACTTTTTCTTCATGCTATTGAAAATAATCTTCATAAAATTGTTTGATTTCATCATCCATTAACTCTTCATTACCAAAGTCATTTTTCATGTGTTGCATAAAAAATTCAAAATATTCACAACAGTTTCCACACAGTGAAAAAGAGGAATAATGTTCTTTGTGCTTTTCATAGAAAACTGTATGAAAATCTTGTAAAGAGAATAAACTAGAAACTGGTATCTTTTCATACCAAGATCTTGCTTTTCCCTCCAAGGTGGCCATGAACATCTTCATCAAGAAATCTTCATGAAATTTAACCCCCAACTTATGTGTATGCATATGAAATTTAATCATATTTAAAGAAACATCATCACCCTCTATGTCTTTGAATTTTGGAAAATATGTCTGCCAATCTATATAAGGAATTTGATTTGGAAAACATGGAATATGTGAACGATTCATAGGAGCATACCTTACATATTGAGAATCCATTTTCAGATGGTGAAGTCACCAATAAACTCTTTAAGCTTCAGATTCTTTGAATAGTGGATTCACCATGAAAGCTTTGAAATCTAGATTCTTCTGAAAATGGAGTCATCAGGGTAAAATATACAACCAAATTATGTGTCTGACTCTCTGTCTACCCTTAGGAATTAGATATGGATATTTTTCGTTCTTTCCCAGGGAATATTTCACCTTCTCTCCTCGAAAACGACACCAAAATGTTATCACTCTATAAATTCTCTTGGCTGCAACAAAAAATTTCAGAGGTAACCACAAACCTACTTTTAGACTGGAAGCTAGCCTCCTTCCAGTCCAGAGAGGGATCTCTCCTAATGGTTCTTCAATCAATACAATGGATATATTCTATGTGGATAAAAAGTGAATGAAATGGTTGGTAGGGCTGAGAGAAATACCCATTGGGCATGGAGTCATAAGGGAAATCAATTCTAGGTTTTCAGAACTTGGTAGAAAGCTTTTAATCTCAAAGTCTAGACAACCAACTATTACTAGACTTAAAATATTAAAACATGGATAGATGAAAAATGAAACATTCAAAGTCACAAAGAGCATTCAACTTAGATGAATTTTGCAGAAACTTATCAGTCTGAAAATGAATATTTGAAACAAGATAGATATAGAGCATATTGAAATGATTTCAACATCAACAATTTCTCATTAAAACAAAGAATAAAATGATAACAAAGAAAGAATCACATACACTAGGAACAATGACTACAACAACTGAACACATGAATCTTTTAGTAAATACTTCAAACGCTTTTCTGCAAACCTTTCATTAATATCCAGGAAATATTAAAATACCAATAGTATTTCTTACTAAAATCTCGACCCCCCCCCACCTCAAAACTTGTTTTCATTACAATATATATCATTACATTACCATCTAACTCCATGGATTTGAAATATTTAGGGTTTCAAATTTAAGAAGGAGTTACAAACTAGCTCCTATTTTTTAGGGTTTAGTTTTAACTAATTAAATTTGGAGAAAATATGTAAAACTAGATTGTAAAGATCCCTTTGAATCTCCCAAACCATGAGACCTGTGAAAAACCTGAGAGAGGTTTCTATAGATGAACCCATTATTGAGAAAAAAATATTTCATTTTTTTGATATAAATCACCATCTACTCGGAACCTGAGATTTAAGTTGACTGCAAAACAGTCATCTATAGGAAATTTTGCAACAAAATTTCGTAGCAAATAACAGTTTCAAAACAAATCACAATTTTGATGATTTTAAAGAGGAAATAACACATGAACATAAAAAATTGATTTACAAGGACTGTACTAATTCCCATGACCTCACTCCCATGCTTTTGTGACCGTTATTGAGATCTATAAAGTGATTTGGCATGACAGTTAGTCGTAGCGAAAAACTAGGAGGTTTCACAATGAAATTTGAAACGATTGGTTGCAAGTATTTAAGAGGTACATTTTGGATTGGAAAGTGTAATTAATATTTTGTACATGTGATATCATGTTCCCATGACCCTTTGAATACATAATGTAGCAACTTAAGTCTCACTCTTTTTAAATGATGACAAAGGAGTATAGGATGGCAATGTGACACAACTGACTTGACCTTGAACAAGACTATCCACTTCACCTAGGACTTGTAATGATACTCTAACTCCCTTAGACATAACCCAATAAAAACCCCAAACTTGAATCATAGGTGAATGAACCCAAAAGTTTTGTCATGGGACACTAATTCTAGGACCTTGACACATGGTCATGACCACAAGACTCAACAACAACAAAACAAACCATTTTGAATTTGCAAATTAATAATCCCTAACATAGGCTCCAATGGGGATGCTATCCTCTTTATGAGGTAACAAAGAACCTGCAGATCCAGTGCCTGATTCATTAGGTTGTTCCCAACCTCTGTTACCTGCAACCTGCTCGGTGAGTTGTTAGAGAACTAAGCGGGGGGGTGACTCAGTTGTTACTATGCTTAAATAATTATGCCCATTTTAAACTCATTACCAAGCACTCAACGATGATCACTCAACGATGATCACATCAATCACACACATGAAATACACAGAGACAGATATTTCCCTAGGAAACCCATAAAGGGAGAAAACCTCTTCTTCTTGATATGATAAGTAGTCTTTATTTTATGTACATTATCATTCTTATGAGCTCCAACTCCTTTTGAGGCTACCACCTCTGTTTTACAAGCAACAAATTGTAGAGAGCACCAACTCTCTGGTTTCTCTAGCACCCACTAGAAGGAAGCACCAACTCCTTGAGTGTTTCAGCACCAACTAGATGGAAGCACCAACTTCCAGTCACATAGATACCAACCTGTATAACATAGAACAATGGTTCTCCCTTGCACCACCCTACCTCCCTAGTTTTTCTAGGTGCAACCAGATGGAAGCTACAACTCCCTGTGTTCAAGCACCCAATTGAAACTTTGAGGACAACATTCCTCCCTAGCACCTCCCTACCACCCTGAAATATAAATCTTTGCCTCCTTAAATTTATCACAGTGATATAGTATTTATCAATGGCTTACCAGTCTCATCACTTGTATGCTATATTTCTCTGCTCTGCCTGTGTCAGTGTCTTGCTACTCGCATGCTTTGCACTTTCTGTTCTTTTGCATTTTATACTCTGTATGCCATGTCCATTCTATGTGCTATGCCTCTGCATTCTCTTCACTGCATCACTCTTCTGCACTTCAGGTTGTTCTTTGCATCTCGTCCTACCCACAACATAGCTGACGAGAGAATCAACTTCCTCTTCTATGTTCTGCATATCTTTCACACGTCGAGTCCTCTGCATGATCATCATGGAAACTCTTCATCTTCTCTGGAAGTTATACTGAATGTGTTCATCATCAGTGGTCATTTTCCTGATATTCTTTGGCTTCTCTGGCAGTCAAAACTCTTCGTCTTCTCTGTCAGTTACAATCAATCATCTTTGGATTCTTTGGATTCTAAGCCCCTTCCTTCACTTGACCACCGATGGTGACCAAATGCCTATTCAGAAAGGCGCTTCTCGATCTTGGTCTAGTGAGGGCTAGCTATGTTTCTCGATATGACCTTGGGCTATTAACTTCACGTGATCATGTGATTGCGGGCCCATCCATAGGCGGTTTGAGGGTAACCCGCTTTTTGCCCCAAAATTCACTACGACCCTCCATGCATCCTTTCTCCAAAACCGTGGTTTCGATTGCAACCTGCTCATGAAAAAGTAATACCCGAGCATGTTCTGGCCTCGTAATGCGATGGGACTGTCGATCTTACAATCTTGAGAATGCTCCTGAATGGATGGATCAAATTAGACGGTTTATTTCATGGAAACAAATCAATGGTAAGATTTGATCCTTACACTCATCCTTTCATTGTTCAATCCGATGGCTAGGAATTAATCAAACATTGAGATGGACGGGTGTAGAAACTTCACCCTTCGGAACTTTAGGATTTCAACTTTTCAAACTTACACTATCCTTCCACTGTACTATGATCAACGGTTGAGAATACACCCAAAGTGATCTTTCAGATCGAACAAATCATGTTCTTGTTGAGGTGGTTTGCTGACATGGGTGAGACGTGTAGGAAGTGTAGTGTGTTAGCACAAGAATTTGCAGCTAGAAGAGGCCTAACTATCAGAGTTTTGGGTTTTTGCTAAAGTGTTAACTCCCTCAGTGGTAAAGTGCACAACCTACTATACTGCCAAGAAACCTAAACACAATGGGTTCGACATTATAAAAGACCACCAACTGATTTTCACACATTCAATATTGAAGGCACTGTGTTTTGAAATTTCTACCTAAACCTACACACAGGCGCAACATAAGTGGTGCTACCTAATATTTCTGGCAGAAAACAAATTGTGCAGAGTTATTTTACCAGTTTTTAGTCACTAACTTGAAACCTGGATTCTGAAAAATTGAGAAGGTATTTTTGAAAATATAGGACATTTTTGTTCCTAACATGCCAAATAACAAAAACCTCTCTCAGTTTTTCAAAATGTGTTATGGTTTGATATATATTAGACATAGAAGTGGCACTACCCAACTGTTTTACAGCGGCGCTGCCTAATTTCCTGTAGCGGTCACAGTTTTGATATTCACCTTGTTGGGAGGTTTCCACATGTTAAGGAGGGTTCAAATAAATTCTAAAGGATCATTTAGATGTCAAGGGATACCTGCACCTAAGATTTATCTCCAACAAAGGCCTCATGCAATGAGGTGGAGACATTTTATTAATGACTTCCAACAAATTCCTGAAAATTAGCAGTTTGTTGGATTTTTGTCTCTTTGATTGTTTCCACCTATCTCCAAGGCTTATAATCCAATGGAGGAGACAGGATTAGAATTCCTTAGTTAATTTGGATGCTATTTTATATTTAAAGAAGGAAATATCTCTTGGAAAATGGGGGGATTCATGAACCAAGAGAGGCTAGAGAGAGATGTAGCAGGCAGTTTTTCTGTGTGTGTTCATTTGTAAGCCTGTGGGCATTTTATGATTGTAAGAATTACTGCTATTGGAGACTCATGAGAGCTGTGATTTCAGATTGTAACTCTTCTATTTATATTTCTTATTATTTGAATATATTGCAGATTTGAGGATCAAAGGATGTCAATGATTTATGGATCCCTAAGTAGCAGAGGATCTGCTGTATTTTTCCCATCAGTCATTGTTTATATTCAAGTATTTGTTGATTCATTAAATTGAGCGGATATCTGTTTAGTGAACATTCTACCTTATGTTTTTCTTCTTCATTCTTCCACTTATCAACATATAATATTGTTCTCTGTTGAGCAGCTTTTGTGCCTTCAATGAGTAGGATGTTTATGACTCCATTGCCCATTGGTGTAGCCTACTAATCTATAGTTTGCAACCCTCTCTCTTTATTTATCCATATTTCTGATCCACCTATTCAAAACCATTTTAATCCATTTACATTTCTATGTTACCAAAATTACTCTCATTTGCAGTCTGGGAGTGACTCTTGGAGTGATAACATAATTGGCGTCATTGTCAGGGATGGATTTGAGCTGATTGAAATCTACCTAGGAATAATGATACTGCATAGCTCCAGCTTTAGATGGTGAATAAAGTTGGACACCTTCAAGACTGCAAATTCACCATGGTGACTCCATTGTTCAAAATCTGTTGGTGACTCCACTGGGGATGAGACAAATCAAATGGAAATGAAGGCTATCCTAGCTAGGAGGTTTTCCCCACTCAATTTCTCAGCCATAGATGGTTATCCACATCATGTGCCTCAAATTGATGAATGGCAAGATCTGCTACCCAGATTTTATGAAGGTGAGGATGACAATCCTTTTGAGCATGTTCATGAATTTCATGCTTTGATGCAGCAGCTTGACATCCATCATAAAGATATATTGATGAAAATGTTCATGTATTCATTGGAAGGCGATGCGAGGAAATGGTATAGAACACTCCCTGCTTCTAGTATTTCCTCTTTGAAGGACTTTCCTGATGTTTTTTATTCTCATTACAAGATAATTTATCTCGCTAAAATAATTTTTGAGAATTGTTGTGAGGGGTATACATCATATATTCAGGATTCAACAAGTGATTCCTCTAGCAGTGATGATGAAGGGGATGATTGTAGAGAGAAAGACTTATATAATGAGTTTGATAATGATTTTCCTAAATTTGAAGAACAAATGCATCATTCATGTCAAAATCTAGGTCCCCAAGAGAAAGATCAATATGGACAATCCATCATTTCCCTTTCTCCTCCTTTTCTCGATTCTTTAAGTCAAAAGGTCATCTTAGGTTCATATTTACTTCATGATGAGAATAGTGTTGTAGGTTGTCATGAACAAATTCATAGCTTACCAGTTGTTGTTGTAATCCCTCCTATTGTTAATGAACTAGTGTGCCATGATTTGCCAAGTTTTGATGACTATGAGGATGTTTTCACTGAAAAACCAACTATCCCAGCTATTGTACTAATCCCCTCAGCCATTAATAGTCAAATGGTCATTGATTCACCTTTGTATGATGATTATGAAGATGATTTCCATGAAGAATTTGTTGACAACCTTATATCAGAGAAGTACCCTTCACATCAAAGAACCAATAACTTGTTTCAACCCTCATGTCATATTTTTGTTGCTGAAAAAGAAGAAAAATATGATAATCTAATTTTAGAGGGTGAAAAAATGAGAAATTGGGACCATAAGATAAGATATGATGAATATCCCTCACAATCATAAAATAATATAGAAGAATGTAGTTTCCCAAGCACTTCTAATTGTGATGAACTGCCCTATCAGCCCCCTATTCCTATTGAAGACACAAGCTCAGTTTCATCAAGCAACCAAGGTCAAATGCCATGTGATCAGATGAGAAAGGTTGAAATTAAAGAAAGACAAGAATCACTAAGCCTTTTTCCTAATATACCTCATGACCAGGAGTGGACCAAGGCCATATGCATTGAGGATGAATCAGATAATCAGCAAGCCATACAACAACCAAGAATAGTGGAGGAAGGACCTAATGCAATAATTTTCCTTTTTACACAAAGCAATGTTGCAGGGGCAAGTATTGATGATGTTTTTCAGGATTCATTTGCAACCTTTCCGTAAGCAGAAAGTGGGCCTAGGCTCATTGATTTCTTCAATGGAAAGCGTATTGCTAAATGTTTCTTTGACGTGCCTTCAAGTAAGAATTATCTCTGGTGCTTAAGGAAGCACATTTCAAAGCTTCAAACAGTTGAAAAAATGATGAAATGGATTCATTGTTTGTTTCATGTAACTTGAATGATTATTTTTCCAAATAATTAGAGTAGGTGTGTGCAATAATCTTCCTGAACAAGCATCATTTTCATTATTTTTTTCATTTTTAGTTTTCATTTGCATTTAGTTTCAGTTGAAGGTCATAGATCAAAGTAGATTGCAGAGGTTAAAGGTTGGGAGTAGCCCTGGGATAAGGAAATGAAACTACAAGAGTTCTTAGAGCCTCACGGGGAGGACTCTATCCCCCATGGAGCCTATGTTAGCACAAGAATTTGCAGCTAGAAGAGGCCTAACTATCATAGTTTTGGGATTTTGCTAAAGTGTTAACTCCCTCAGTGGTAAAGTGCACAACCTACTATATTGCCAAGACACCTAAACACAATGGGTTCGACATTATAAAAGACCACCAAATGCTCTGCACACGTTCAATATTGAAGGTGTTGTGTTTTAACATTGCTACCTAAACCTGCACACAAGCGCAACATAAGTGGCGCTACCTAATATTTTTGGTAGAAAACAAATTGTGCAGAGTTATTTTACCATTTTTTAGTCACTAACTTGAAACTTGTATTATGAACAATTGAGAAGGTATTTTTGAAACCTGGAGGATTTGTTTTTTCATAGCATGCCAAATAACAAAAACCTCTCTCATTTTTTCAAAATGTGTTACGGTTTGAGATATATTAGACATAGAAGTGGCGCTACCCAACTGTTTTACAGCGGCGCTGCCTAATTTCCTATAGCGGTTAGCGTTTTGATATTTGCCTTGTTGGGAGGTTGCCACATGTAAAGGAGGGTTCAAATGACTTATCAAGAATCATTTAGATGTCAAGGGACACTTTCACCTAATATTTAGCTACAGTAAAGGCCTCATGCAATGAGGTGGAAACATTTTATTAATGACTTCCAACAAATTCTTGAAAATTAGCAGTTTGTTGGATTTTTGTCTCTTTGATTGTTGCCACCTATTTCCAAGGATTATAATCCAATGGAAGAGATGGGATTTGACCTCCTTAGTTCATTTGGATGCTATTGTCTATTTAAATAAGGAAATATCTCTTGGAAAATGAGGGGATTCATGAGCCAAGAGAGGCTAGAGAGAGATGTAGCAGACAATTTTTTTGTGTGTGTTCATTTGCAAGCCTGTGGGAATTTTATGATTGTAAGAATTACTGCTATTGGATACTCATGAGAGTTGTGATTTCAGATTGTAACTCTTCTGTTTATATTTCTTCTTATTTGAATATATTGCAGATTTGAGGATCAAAGGATGTCAATGATTTATGGATCCCTAAGCAGTAAAGGATCTACTATATTTTTCCCATCAGTCATTTCTTATATTTAAGTATTTGTTGATTCATTAAATTGAGAGGATCTCTGTTTAGTGAACATTCTACCTTATGTTTTCCTTCTTCATTCTTCCACTTATCAACATATAATCTTGTTTTCTGTTGAGCAACTTTTGTGCCTTCAATGAGTAGGATGTTTGTGACTCCATTTCCCATTGGTGTAGCCTACTGATCTACAATTTTCATCCCTCTCTCTTTCTTTATCGATCTTGTTGAAACACCTATTCAAAACCATTTTAATCCATTTACATTTCTATGTTACCAAGCTTACTCTCATTTGCAGTCTCGGAGTCACTCTTGGAGTGATAACATAATTGGCGTCATTGTCAGGGACATATTTGAGCTGATTGAAAATATCCATGGGAAGAATGACACTGCACAGCTCCAGCTTTAGATGGTGACTAAATTTGGACACCTTGAAGACTACACATTCACCATGGTGACTCCATTGTTCAGAATCTATTGGTGACTCCACTGGGGATGAGACAAATTAAATGGCAATGAAGGCTATCCTAGCCAGGAGGTTTGCCCCACTCAATTTCTCAGCCATATATGGTTATCCACATCCTATTCCTCAAATTGATGAATGGAAAGATTTGCTACCTAGATTTTATGAAGGTGAAGATGACAATCCTTTTGAGAATTTTCATGAATTTCATGCTTTGATGCAGCGTCTTGACATCAATCATGAAGATATATTGATGAAAATGTTCATGTATTCATTGGAAGGCGATGTGAGGCAATGGTATAGAACACTCCCTACTTCTAGTATTTCCTTTTTGAAGGAATTTCATGATGTTTTGTATTCTCATTGCAAGATAATTTATCCAGCTGAAAGAATATTTGAGAATTTTTGTGAGGGGTATGCATCATATATTCAGGATTCAACAAGTGATTCCTCTAGTAGCTATGATGAAGGAGATGATTGTAGAGAGCAGGACTTAGATGATGAGTTTCATAATGCTTTTCCTAAATTTGAAGAACAAATGCATCATTCATGTCAAAATATAGGTCCCCAAGAGAAAGATCAATATGGACAATCCATCATTTCCCTTTCTCCTCCTTTTCTCGATTCTTTAAGTCAAGAGGCCATCTTAGGTTCATATTTATTTCATCATGAGAATAGTGTTTCAGCTTGTCATCTTGTAATGAAAGCTCTAAAATATAGATTCTTCTGAAAATGGAGTCGCCAGGGTAAAATATACAAGCAACTTTCATTTCTAACTCTCTGTCTACCCTCAAGAATCAGATCTAGATATTTGTCATTCTTTCCCAGGGAAGATTTCACCTTTGCTCCTCGAAAACGATGCCAAAATGTTATCACTCTGTAAATTCTCTTGTCTACAACATAAAATTTCAGAGGTAACCACAAATCTACTTTTAGACTGGAAGCTAGCCTCCTTCCAGTCCAAAGAGGGCTCTCTCCTAATAGTTCTTCAATCAATACAATGGCTAGATTCGATGTGGATAAAAAGTGTATGAAATGGTTGGTAGGGCCAAGAGAAATACCCATTGGGCATGGAGTCATAAGGGAAATCAATTCTAGGTTTTCAAAACTTGGTAGAAATATTTTAATATCAGAGGCCAGACAACCAACTATTGATATACTTAAAATCTTAAAAGATGGATAGATGAAAAAGGAAACATTCAAAGTCACATAGAGCATCCAAGTTAGATGAATTTTGCATAAACTTATCAATATGAAAATGAATATTTGAAACAAGATAGATACATAACATATTGAAATGATTTCTGCATCAACAATTTCTCATTCAAACAAAGAAGAATACATTTAATGATAACAAAGAAAGAAGCACATACACTAGGAACACTAACTACAACAGTTGAACACATAAATCTCTAAGTAAATACTTCAAACGATTGTCTGCAAACCTTTCATTAATATCCATGAAATATTACAATACCAACAGTCTTTCTTACTCAACTCTCAACCACCCCCCCTAAATACTTGTTTCATTATAATGTATAGCATTACATTACCATATAACTCCTTGGAGTCAACATATTTAGGGTTTCACAATCAATAAGGAGTTACAAACTAACTCCTATTTTTTAGGGTTTAGTTTTAACTAATTAAATTTTGTGAAAATCTGTAAAACTAGGTTGTAAATATCCCTACACTCATCCTTACATTGTTCAATCCGATGGCTAGGAATTAATAAAACATTGATATGGATGGTTGTCATAACTTCACCCTTCGGAACTTCGGGATTTCAATTTTTCAAACTTACACTATCCTTCCACTGTACTATGATCAACGGTTGATAATACACCCGAAGTGATCTTTCAGATCAGACAACTCCTGTCCTTGCTGAGGTGGTCTATTGATGTGGGTGAGACATGTAGGCAATGTAGTGGAGTGTGGAGGTAGAGCGCAGTAGTGAAGTGTGACGTGTAGTAGGTAGTGGAGTGTGGCGTTGGAGCACGGAGGTGGTATGTATGAATGGTTTGGTAGTTTACTCAGAGGGGGTGTTAGGCAGTAAGTGGTAATGAGTGAGGGGGGTTTGAGTTAATAGGAGGGTGACATGTATGAGGGTCCCACATGGAAAATACCACCAACTCGGACCCCCCCCCCCC
>JASDQU010310025.1:40361-63532 GCA_032191745.1 Picea mariana | reverse complement strand
AAACCCATAAAGGGAGAAAACATCTTCTTCTTCGAAATGATAGGTAGTCTTTTTCAGTTCTGTACATCATTTACAATTGAGCACCAACTCAATGTGAGGCTGCTACCTCTGTTTTACAAGCTGCAACTCGTTTGAGAGCACCAACTCTCTGGTTTCTCTAGCATTCACTAGAAGGAAGTACCAACTCCCTGAGTATTCCAACACCAACTGGATGGAAGCACCAACTTCCTGAATGTTCCAGCACCAACTGGATGGAAGCACCAACTTTCAGTTACACAGGCTCCAACCTGTATAAAAGAGAACACTTGTTCTCCCTAGCACCACCCTGCCACCCTGGTTTCTCTGGCTGCAACTAGATGGAAGCTACAACTCCCTATGTTCAAGCACCCACTTGAACCTCTAAGGACAACAGTCCTCCCGAGCACCTCCCAACCTCCCTAAAATATCAAATAATGAATACATAGACAACTACACAAATAAATCAATTCTTACCAATCTTTCTCTGTATCTGATCTTCAACAAACTATTCTGCAATTCTTTTCTTCTTCTGTTTATTTAGCAGGTCTGCTTTGCATCAACTTTTTCTGTCATTCTGCTCTGCTTCTGCTCTGCGTTTCATCTCCCCCTACACATTTTCTCAAATTCATACTATGCCTCTACTCCTTTTCTTTTTCTTACTGTTTATTCATTTTCACTTCAGAACAACCAACTTGACACAGTCTGTTTCATCTTCATTTATACATACAAGCACAATGTTTCAACTTCCCAACTCCTTGGGGAATATGACGACAACTGTCTAGCCAACCGAAACGCCAACTGATCGACAACTAATTTGCAATCATGAGTTCATTTTACTAACGGATTTATAACTGGAAGAGTTAAATGTGTGTGGAAGAACAGTAACCCTCCGATCACATTCAGACCTTATCCGCACTGTTGGATAATATTCATTATTCTTGCCTTTTAAATCGGGTTTCAGCATTTCGGCATTTCTTTGCCCAAGTGTCTCGACACTTTCACATCGCGATCTCTGAAACTCTGAAATGGACTTTATTTAGACTGACTCCTTCTCTTCCGTGACCAAGAGCTGTGACCACAGTTTTATGCGAAAGGGGCTTTCAAGATTTTGCATATCGTGAATTCGTAATAGAGATTAGATCAATGGTCCAGGTCAGATCTTGTCTCAACGGTCGTGATTGAATCACAATATCACGTATCACGATTTCAGAAGTCTCATTGCATTTGTTCACTTGTCATTCCATGTTGCGATCACCGAAACTCCAACACGGTCTAGATCAAAGCCTGATCTGATGGCTCAGATTACATCGCGATTTCGCATATCGTGAAATCGACACTCCTGATGTCAAGTGACTTTGTCACTTAAAAGTTCCGATCCCTGATGCCGATGTACCCCTTTCCATGCGCTAGCCCTGCTGGATATAGGCCTTGGCCCATATGACCATCAACACATGACCTTGGTCAAACCTTTCATCGGGGTTTCAGAATTTTCGATGTCACCATGCACATGCTTACAGAATTCCCGATCCTCCGATCCCCGATTCTCCGATGAAGGAAATCAATGGTCCATATCTCATGCTTGCTTTAACGGCTGCGATAAAATCGCGAAATTGCATATTGTGATTTTTGTCAAGTGAATTGGAAATTTCAAAGTCCCGATCCCCGATTCTCCGATGAAGCCACCTGTCGAGCTTCTCCCGGTGGTGCCCGATCGCTGCCATGCTTATCTCCCTCGCAGCTTCTGCAGATCTGACGACTGATGGGTATCTGCTTCCAGTTTGATGGCTCAGATCCTCTCTCCAACAAGGGCTATAAAATACGGTCCAAATTCATTTTGGATTCAATGGTTACGATTGAACCGTGATCTTGTTGCAATCTGTCTGATACAAATCCATCAATGACAACAACCATTCGCTGTCTGAAAATTTTCCATCAATGAAAACAACTCTCAACATGCATTCGCTGCTTGCTCAATATTTGCCAACAGATATTTCTCCTGAGAGAGAAATAATCCTTTATACCTCTGAGTAATTTGCAGACCAAGAAAAAATGACAGTTCCCCTATCATATAAATTTCAAATTTAGACTGCATGGCAGAAGCAAACCATTGTACCAATGAAGCATTATTGTTTCCGAAGATTATGTCATCTACATAGAACAACACAATGAGAAAAATTTTACCCTCTATTTTGATATATAGATTGTTGTCAACTGTTCCTTTTTTGAACCCTTTTTCTTGAAGATACTTATCTAGTCTGTAATACCAGGCACGAGGAGCTTGTTTCAACCCATATAAGGTTTTCTTCAGCTTGTAGACAAAGTCAGGGTTATTTGACAGTTGGAATCCCTCTTGTTGTTCCATATAGACTTCTTCTTTTATATCTCCATTTAGAAAAGCTGAATTGACATCCATTTGATAGACTTTAAATTGTTTATGACAAGCATAGGCAAGAAACATTCTAATAGCTTCTAATCTTGCTACGGGCGCAAATGTTTCATCAAAGTCCAGTCCTTCTATTTGAGCATATCCTTTGCAGACCAATCTAGCCTTATTTCTTACAATATTTCCTTTCTCATTCATCTTATTTTTGTAGACCCATTTGGATCCTATTACATTTTTATTTGTTGGCCTAGGAACGAGTTCCCAAGTGTCATTCTTTTCAATCCGGTCCAGTTCCTCATTCATTGATTTTACCCAATTTACATATTTATTGGATTCATTAAAGTTCTTGGGTTCCACCATGGATATGAAGGCTATATGTGATTGCTTGGTGTCTTTGATTATTCTTCTCCTGGTTTGTACACCTTTGTCATTCTCACCAATTATCTGAATTTCAAGATGATTCTTTTGAGTGATTCTAGAGGAAGGATTTGATGTTGTCTGATGATTTGAGTCCGCCTGAGTATTTGTATCTTCACCTAACTCAGATTATTCTTTTTCTGATTCTTGGACCTGTTCATATTCAACTTCAACTATATCCTTTGTTGTTGATTCAATATTTCTCACTTCTCTTATTGGGACTCCTTCATCAACTTTTATGTCAATGCAATCAACCAATTTATGCAGCCTATTATTATAGCATCTGTATCCTTTACTATTTGTAGAATACCCTAAGAAGATGCCTTCATCAGCCCTATCATCATACTTTCCAAGGTTCTCATTATTATTCTTTATGTAGCACTTACTCCCAAAGACTTTGAAGTGTTGGATTGAAGCAAGTCTTCCATACCACAGTTCATAAGGTGTCTTGTCACTGTGTGGTCTGAGGTGAGATTTGTTAAGAATATGGATTATTGTGTGTATTTCTTCTACCCAGTAGGTTTGACCAATGTTCTTCTCATTCATCATTGACTTGGCCATTTGCTGAACTATTATTTTTTTCATCTCAACTACTCCATTTTTCTATGGAGTTCCTGGGACTGTGTATTCTCTTTTGATCCCATGTTTATCATAGAATTCCTTGAAATCACTTGACATAAATTCTCCTATGTCTGATATTACAACATTTAATATGTTCAATGTTTGATTCTCAGTTAAAGCCTTATATATTTTAAATTTCTCAAATGCTTCAGCTTTGCCTTTGAGAAAGGAAACCCAAGTGAGTCTTGTGTAATCATAAATGATCAACATGAAGTAGTTTTCCTTCCCTATTCCTTCCTATATTGATGGTCCACATAAGTCCATATGAACTAATTGGAGTGGTTTCTTTGTTCAAGTAGATCTCTTGTATTTAATTTGTGTCTTGGTTAGCTTTCCTACCTGGCAGGGTTTACACACAGAATCTTGTGGCTTTGATATTCTTGGAAGATCTTTTACTGACTCAAGATTTTTAAGCTTGATTAAGTGGTCAAATTTTAGATGTTCAAGTCTCCTATGCCATAACCATATTTCATTGTTGGCACAGGGGCAGAACCAGGGTTCAACACTACAACAACGCACCAAAAAAACCCTAACTATCAGCCCTTTTAGCAACACCTACGAAGAAGATGAAGTCTCACCCGAGGTAGAGGCAGGGGTGGTTGCAGGACTCTAGTGTCTGCAACCTTAGCTGGGACACATATCTGTCATTGTAACACCTTAACAGAGCACTTAGAAGTTATAGTTCTTCAATATCCAGTCTTAGTTTACAACGCAGTTAAGCCCTAATAATAAATCAGTGCAACATTCCCATAGATTCAATAAGCACTAAGCATACTGACATAGATCAAATCTAGCATTTATTCGCATTATTCAAAACTAAGCTATCAGGTTAGATTCATTCATCATCTAACAACACACTAAGAATTTAACCACATGAACAAGAGAGAAACCATAAAGCACAAAGCATTCACAACATAGGATATACTTGGTTAACCCCCACCCTGGGGCTACATCCACCAACTCTTTGTCTTCTTTATTAGCTTCTCTCAATATTCTACATGCATAGAGCCACAAAATCCTACTCCACATAGGACAGGAGATCTGCGCGCACTCCGCCAAATCCTTCTTCCCCGAGTAGATCTAGGCATAGATCCTTACACAACCTTTTACAATCACTTGCACTTAGCCTTGCAAGTCCCACAGAGCATGCACAAAGCACTTACAACTTGCACACATTACTAACTAGTCATTCACACTTAGCCAGTCTTACATCGCATAGAATTTTATTTATACATTACAAAATAGGCCTAAGCATGGGTAAACCCATGGGATGACATCCCCATACCTGTCACATAAGCCCAAAACCCAAAAATCCCTAAAAAGGGGCCAAGATCCCATGATCTCCGCTTTGATTTGCACTCCACTTTTGATAGCCTTTCAAAGTCCCAAAAATAGGTCAAACATGACCAAGAATCCTCAAAACTTGGTCAACGGCCAACAGGCCCCCAACACTCACCTGTGACTCATCCTGAGTCACTCTGATCTGGGTAGCTCTACTTCAAAAGCCTCGATCTTGGCTCGAGATGCTTCAAATTTTTATTGTGCCATGACCTCCTTCTAAGTGAACTCTTGGATGATTGCTTCGTTGATAGGTCCCTCTAAGTAATGTTCAGCTGCAGTGATGACTTGCTCCAGTTCTTCTCCTCGGCCTTTGATCTCTGTGAATAGTTGGCAAGACTCATCCTATATAGGTTGGAGCCTCTGAGTCACTTCCATGAATTTGCTCTGAATGGTGTGGACCTGCTATTGAACAGTGCACTGCTCTTGGGATCACTTCATCCTTTCAATAACGGATAGAGGCTTCAACTGCGCCTGTATTGTTTCTTCTTACTTCTTCATCTCCTGGAGCTGTGACTCTAGTGCCTTTAGTTCTAGATTCTCAGTGAGTTGCTCATAATTCTGGGCACTGTGATCACTTAGTTGTTTACATTCCATGGAAAGGCCCTTTATTCTCTCAACTACGCTTTGAGCAGTTGCTTCTCTTCGATCCCTCACATCCTACGGAGTGTTGGGCACTGTTCGTAGCTCTAAGTCTATTATTCTTCATTGTAGCTTCTGGATAGCTTTTGTGAGCTACTCTACTTGATGCTTGACTCGGTCTTCTGCCTTTGGCTCTAATCTTGTCACAGAGAAAAGTGCTTTGTTTATTGCTTCTTTCACTTTGAGTTGCTCTGGGAGCAACTATTCTCTTTCTTACTGAATATGTGCTTTCTCCTCTTCAAACTTTGTCTGGAGAGAAACCTTCTCCTGCTCTACAAATCACCATTGTTATATGACTACTTCTTGCACTTGCTTCAAGGCCTGGGTGTCTTTTTCTATTTCTTCCTATGCGCGACAAAGGCGAGTTCCTATCACATCAACTAGTCTGCGGAGTTGGTTTGGCTCATCTCCCAACTCTGTTTCTTCCGATGGCAAGGGCACAGTGGACACTGCACGACTGGACTGAAGGGCTTGTTGTACCCCTCGGAGTTCAACCTCGATTTTGTCACACATCTCCTCCTGCTTGGCTTCATGTTTCTCCAATATTTCCTACGAGGTGTCATTTATAGCTGCAATGATGAAGTCAAAGTCATTGACAATGAGCACAGTCTGCATCTTAGTTAGGGTGGCTCTGGATTTCTTCCAGGAAGAGGGTTTCAAGGGAGAAACCTTCCTCTTCTTCAAGGGGTCAGCCTCATCTCTAGGCGGTGTTACTTCACCTTACTTCCTATCATATTATTTTCCATTTATCTCTTCTACTTCGTCATCACCCCCTCAGCCAGGTGATACTGAAGTAGTCTTTTCTGAGGCACTGCTTAAGTCTTGGACTTCTTTAGTCTTCTTCCTTCTACTGGTTCTAGGTGTGTCATGTTCTTTGTGAGTGGCCTCCGAGCTATCAAGTTCAGGGTCAGACATCTCTGTAGGATTAGTGGGGATAAGGATATTTGTTAACCAGTCCTTATTTATCTCCTTGAGGTCCTCTTCTGTGAGCTTGTAGTACGACTAAATCTCCTCCTTATGCTCGTCTTTTCATGCAGTGATATAGATGAAGTGCCAATTTTCACAGAACTTCATGAGGGGTTGGAACTACTATAGGGTGTTTGACTTCATGCGAGGTTCAACTTTGATATCCCTCTTCAGTTGGAGATAATATGTGTGAAAGACTGAGTTTGACTTCCACTATTTTCCCATATCGTTCAAGAACCAGAGCGTGGTGAACTTTGTAGCAAGCGACTCGAATGACTCAATGTTTGGTAAGGTCACACCTTCTAGCATATCCCAAGAAATAAACGTGATGATGATCAGGAGGCAGCTAAAGGGGAACTCGTAGCCCTGATCTTGTGCTTTGTGGCAGTCCAATTCTAGTTGATTAACTAGGTACTTCACCCAGTTCATCTGTAGGCCTTCCATGCATTTCCCTGTAAGGTCAAGAAAAAACCCTGTGACCTGTGTGGGTCTATTCTTCCTTACTAGCTTTCTTGTTGTTGTTCCTGAGTTTATACTTAAGGATTCAAAGTATAATGTCAAGGCATCCGAAAATAAAGAGGGGTTTTAATAAATGAAAAGAAAATCAATTCTTTAGGAAAAGAAGCTATGGCTGATTTCTAAGTTGTCTTCGTCTAGCTTCAAATCATTCCCAGACACTTATGTCCTGTTCAATGGCTTCCCATGAACGTTCGAGTTCAACCTGGGTGGTGGCAGTCTCTAGGATAGTATTAAACAAGGTTAATGCAATATTGGTCTGATATGTGAGGCTAGGTTCTATATTGGGTTGTCTCGCAACAGGCACAGTCATGGAGAAAATAAATTTAAAAGATTGGTTGGTCTTTTAGGTTTGATTTTTCTATTTCAATAATATGAGAAAATTTCCTGAAAATGGATTAATAATATAACAATTCAGAGGTCGTTTTCCATGTCTGAGTCAAATTTGAAAATAGTGAATGTGATGAAAGAAAAACATAAAGATGTTAAAACAAAGTGAGGCATCAACATGGAAGAATCTCACTGTGAAACAGAAGAAGAAATTAGATGAGAAACCCTTTAATGAAGCATAAGGTAAGGTAATCTAAATAATTCACAGGTCTTATGTCTACTAACAACAAACACAGAGGAAAATCTATAAATAATCAGATAATGAAATAAATATGTAACCATAGTAGATGTTATACTAAGTTGTAGTTAGACATTCATCAAATATATATGGAAAATGATATTGAATATGAAAGAATAGAAAAACACATAACTTAGGATTGAAGGAATATGGAGTCTATGGTTTGCATTTGTCTTAATTCTTGTCAAGGAGAGATTTCTCTGCTACAATCGGCCAAAAAAATCCTTCTCTAAGTCTTTTGAAACTATATTTATTCAAAGGTTACCAACCCTAGATGGTTGGAACATTCCTTACTCCTAGACATTAACGGTTACAAATAAAGACTTGAACCGTTTCACTGGTTTCATTTCTATCTTATTACATACACTAGTATAACGGGCAACATGTATTGCTTCATTATTTATTTGAAGTACTTGCTTCACTTGGCTCGAGATACTCGACGCACTTGCTTATAAAATGCACTAATCTTCTTGAAGGATCCAACACATCCTTTTCCTCAAAAAGATACATCTTCCTCTGAATTTTCGACAACCTGTCTTCAATCTTTCTATCTTCAAATTTTATTGTTTGTAACTGTAAATTTGGCTTCACCAGCCATCTATCCATTTTGGCAACGTCGACTTGTATCAACTATGAAATTTCAACCTGAGCTTCATTTAATCTTTCTTTGATGTTCAGTTGATGCTTTATAACATTGATTTGTCCTAATACTCCACCACAATTCTTCTTTCCAATGCCTAATGAGTTTTTATCTAGCAAATCGAAGGTCTCTTTACAATCCTCCTTTATTTCTTTGGCCAATCTTTTTCTCTCGACTATATTGTCCTCCGATGTTTTTAATAGTATGTCTCCTCTAATTTTCTCTGCGACAGTTAATCTGGGAGTTATTGGTACCTCGTCTCTAGACAAAAATAGGACTACCTTTTGAAAAGTGGACCGGGATGTTGTAGCCTCTTTTTCTTTGAAAGCAATGTTATCTAATGATTGATTTACTTCCCGAAAATGATTTTGAATGATATCTACTTTAGAAAACAGGCTTTGTTGTTCTTCTCCTATCTTCTGATGCACTTCTAGTGCCTGGGCTTGAAACGTTGTTATATTTACAACCTGTCTTTCATTAGAACTCAATTTAACTTGCAACTTCCTTACTAATTCTTCTTGCTGGATGGCCTGCCCTTGACTTGCTTGCATCTTCTTATACATCTCATCTAGACTAGACTTGAACAATTGGATTTCCTATTTGTCAATAGCTCTGGCTTGTTCAAGTCCTTTATTTACCTCATCTCTAATATTATTCGATGTATTCCTTATTTGACTTTGTAATTGAGCTATCATTTGATTCCTCTGCTTCAGCCTTTCTTTCAGATTATCAACTAAGAATAAGTTGGTTGTTGTGAAATCTCCCAAAGAGCCTGCTACCTCTGTAGCAAAGTATTCTTCTTCTAGATTTTGTCCATCCACAAGTACTCTGTGTTTTTTTACCATTGCACCCTCTCTCAGGTGCATCTCTTTCTTTACCACGACCTTTCTTTTCTTACTGAAAAAGTAATCGATAGGAGGTATTTCTTAAATAGCGATAGGTGTAAGATCACTTACATATATAAATTCAAGATTGGGAGTCCCAAAACTTGACTGTAAAGGAGTCAATGCTACAATAGGACTGCCTAATTTTGTGAATTGTGTTCCTTCTGCTGTTTTGGGGGTAATGGTAGGAATAGTTGACAATAAAGGAAAAGTCATTTGATTGTGTTTTAAAGGTGTATCGGATTTAAACTTTGTTTCAGACCCTGGATGTTCTATCTGTGAAGTTTCTGATCATTGTCAAGACACTTCGGGATTCTTTGGGTTTTCCTTCGTAGTCTTTTTATCCAAAGACTTTGGTTCGAAACCTGTAGGTATACTTTATTTTTATGAAGGAGGGGTTATCGATTCTCCCTGTAGTATCTTGGGCAACCCACTTCGTCTATGATTTTGGAAATTAAGAAAGATGGCCTGTAGGTTAGGGGGTAATGCTTGGACTCTGTCTAATATCTCCTCATAAGCTTTGATTCCTTTAAATATGTCATCACAGGGGGATTCTTCATGCTCATATGTTTTCATATTGCATTGAGATAGATGAATTCCCACAATTTGATATGGATCATGTCTTCTGAGCTCAACATCCACCAGTTTAATGTCCTCTAATGCTACAACTTCTACCTTGGAATGGCCAAAATTTAGCAGTGAAAACCTTCCAATTTGTATAGGAAACGTTGGCCAGAATTTCTTCTGAATTTCTTCCGAACTACTTTTAACTCTTTACCAATGCCTCTTGTTATTATTTGGTAAGCCACTTCTTTACACACCAATCTATTAGGAAGAAATTTTGGGAGAACATGAGGGGGAGTCAAACATCTGAAGACTCTGATATAAGAGAAATTCTCTTCAATAAACCAATCTACAACTGTTTTAAGGTTTCCCATGATTTTCTCCAAAATCCGAGGGGGTGGATAACCATACAATATTTGGTGCACAGGAATTAGTAAATAGTGACAGATTTCATAAAAGGAATCTTTTACTTTTTCTTCCCATAGTTTAGAGTGATAGAAATAGATGGGTTCCACACAGGTTGGGTTCCAGCTCCAATTCATCAATGGAAAAAGGGTCATATAATAGATAACATCCATGACATATGTAGACATATAAAAAGATGCAGGTCGGCCTTTTGACTTTTCCATTTGGTACTCAACAATCTCCTTGGTTAGGTTATCCGATAAAATCTTAGCCCAATTGAAAGTGAAACCCTCGGCTACCTCGTGCATAATTGACACCCATTCCGCCAGGAAATGGGTAGGGATTTTCCTTCCAAATAGTCTACATAACATCATAGCTATATAGACCATATATTCATTTAACCATGTGGTGGCATAAACACCATTGGAATCAGCTTTGAATTTCGTTGGAATTCCCCACCATGTTTTAATTATATCTGGATAGGTTTGGTCAAATTATGTACATTCCTTTCGTCGAAATTCTCCTACGAATGTAGAATTATAACTATATTTAGAAACATGGGATAGATTGTACATTACTTGAATGTGTTCTGGCCTGAAAGAGCCGAAGATGCCCTTTTGATTATCTATGATGCTCCTAGTCTACACATCGGTATTCATCAGAGCCCGGTTTATCATGTCATTGTATGGCATGAGCTTCATCTGTGTAGCTATTTTATGGAGTTTGACCTCTGCTATAAATCTGGGTTTAGTTCTGGTCTTATCAGTCTTTTCATCTCCAAAATCATCTGGGCAATTCATGGCTTTGCGCTCCAAGAATTCAAAAATCTGCATCCAAGATCTGACTGGATCTACAACGTGTGGTTTGGTATCAGACAGAACATCTAAGTTCAGATTTGAGATTTCACCAGCCTCATTACTCTTCTTCGACGTTTTTCTGGGTGCCATGATGCCTATGATAAAAAGTGAGTACTTGTTACAGAAGAGAAGGCGTAAGCTTTCTTGAATAAAACTTTCTATTTTGTTGAAAGTGAGAATGGAATTTGAAATAGAAACCTATATTTACCCTCGGTCTGCTTTAATTCGAGTGTGCTACTACGGACAATGAATTTATTTGTTTTAATGAGAAGAGTACAACTGAAGATACGCGCCTTACACTACAAAATATTTTCATTAATTCATAATAAATGCTGCCCAATATCAGCGATTCGAGATTGGAAGTTTTGGATGTAATATCATTGAAGAATCCTGAAAAGAGAAAGTGCGAAAAACCAATTTATATTGTTAATTTTTGTTTTGATGTTAAGTTAATCACACTTAAGCACTTAATACTTTCGGGACTTCATGCTTCAGGTTTTTTTGGGTGTGATGAGTGATAATTATTCGATTTCCAAAAATGCGACTGGTTAACAATATATTAAGGGTGTTTAATTTTTAATTAATCAGGATTAAAACATAATTTCGTGACTTTGTAAATCAAGAATTTAAAACGATGCTTGAGGTAGGATTTCCGAAATGTGAAATTACGATGAGTTCCAATTACCATTAAAGGTTATTAAAAGTCTTAATTAACTCAAATTAATTTCTAAACTAGCTTTCATGGCTTCACATATCGGGATTTTGGGGTTGATGGTATGTCAAACTACCTATATCGCAGAACCCCGAAACCCGAAACTTTAAAAATAGTCTTAGTGTTTTGACTTTTTTAAACCATGGGCAAATCAATACTGCTAATACCTTTAAACCGTTGGATTGATAGGATGTCTTTATTTAGACGGTGATTATCCAATTGCATTTTTTTTGTGCTCTTTTTTATTTAAACAATAAAAAAACGAAATTTATTTTAGTCTAAGTTTTAGGAAAATATATATGTTTCAACACCTGCAATTAATTGGCATGATAGGCACACTCTGCCATTCTGGATGGAAGCTACCTTGTAGCCTCACGTCCCCTTCTCAACATCGCCTTAGGTATCCTTGATCTTCTGTGCTAATGCATGATCTATGGCCTTCCCTGGATAGAAGTCCTGGGGGTCAGATTGACTGTGATACGTTAGTCTAGCCATAAGTAGTCACCATGGTAACATGAGAGAAAGAGATTGACATGTGTTAACCTCCTGGTTCCTTCCAAAGTGTGGGATTTTCATTACATTCAACAGGGTGGACTGTGCGAGGTTCATCGTCCATGGCTGGGGGATTATTTTCAAGTTCTTCCCCTTCATACTGGTCAAATATTTATACGGGGTGAGCATACTATGGTTCTTGTGGTCTCCTAGGTTGAAAACCATGGGCAAATCAATACTGCTAATACCTTTAAACCGTTGGATTGATAGGATGTCTTTATTTAGACGGTGATTATCCAATTGCATTTTTTTTGTGCTCTTTTTTATTTAAACAATAAAAAAACGAAATTTATTTTAGTCTAAGTTTTAGGAAAATATATATGTTTCAACACCTGCAATTAATTGGCATGATAGGCACACTCTGCCATTCTGGATGGAAGCTACCTTGTAGCCTCACGTCCCCTTCTCAACATCGCCTTAGGTATCCTTGATCTTCTGTGCTAATGCATGATCTATGGCCTTCCCTGGATAGAAGTCCTGGGGGTCAGATTGACTGTGATACGTTAGTCTAGCCATAAGTAGTCACCATGGTAACATGAGAGAAAGAGATTGACATGTGTTAACCTCCTGGTTCCTTCCAAAGTGTGGGATTTTCATTACATTCAACAGGGTGGACTGTGCGAGGTTCATCGTCCATGGCTGGGGGATTATTTTCAAGTTCTTCCCCTTCATACTGGTCAAATATTTATACGGGGTGAGCATACTATGGTTCTTGTGGTCTCCTAGGTTGAATTCGCTGAACTTCAACGTTGATATCTTGTCCTGTTACACTCTAACTACACGTATCCCCTTCGGGAGGTATGTAGTAACCATGGTGTAATCAAAATCTCTCGACACACTATCACGACTCACCGCACTGGCCAAAGACAGGATGTAGTCGGGTAAGATGGTTGGGATTAGCTTCGCATTTTCTAGGTCATCTCTGTGCTTGGTTCTCTTCTCTGTGATGACTCGGGATGGCCTAGATCTGCGAGTGGTCGATGGACAGGCTTGCACTCCTCTTGTTGATGATGCTTGTACACACACAGACATTACCCTTTTAGACATTACTCTTTTAGTCATGAGGTCGATACCTCCTTCATAGACTCTTCGACTGCGCTAAGTTCTTCGGACATACACACTCGTGGTTGAATATCTCGAGTTTGAAGAGTAACTAGTCAATGCAATGGGATGGATGGTGATAGCTCGATGATCACTATGCAAAATTGACTAATCTGCAGGCTCAGATAATCATGGTTGGAAAAAGTGTTCTCGGTGCAAGGCTCGACAGAATAAGTAGATAACTAGGCAACAAATCTCTCCAACGAGCAAGAATCCTTCATTAATTCAGTTATGTCTATTACGGTGCGGTCCCAACAATATGATGGCGAGCTTTCTGACCATAAATTCCATTATAATTATTCAAGGAGTCATTCAAACAGTTATATTGTTTCCAATGGCTATATTGCTTCGCCATGGTGAAGTACCGTGTGGCGTTGTTCTAATATCCCGACGAAGTTCCAGTTTTTCAAATTTTCCTTTTGTGAAGTTCCCTTTGGAACCTTTTGTAGCTTCTTGATCTTTTATTTCTTCTTACTTAGTTTTCTAGCCTTCTTTCCAGTGAGATTTGTCTTGGTATTCCTCTTTCCATTCTGATTCTTATCTCCTCTTAGCATAATAACTTCACACTGTTGAGATTATTTCCTAGGATTCAAGGGAAATACTTATTCTCTATCTGGGGTAGGTGCTTCGATCTTCTATGAGTCTTCTTGTGTTCTTCCAATTTTGACATCCAAGTTTCTGGTTTTAAATATCTTCGATCTTTTCTCCTGTTCTCCAATCAAGTGTGCGATCCTCCTAGTCATGAAATCTTTCAACTCTTGATTCTTCTGCTGTAAGACTTCTTGTTCTTTCCTTCTCGCTTGATCCCTTTCAATCCAAGGTTTTCCTAGTAATATAACAAATGGGGTGTTGTTCTCAATAAATTTATCAACCTCAAAATCTTCCTCTGTCGAAGTTCCATGAGCACTCATAAATGTCTGGGTGATCTTTCCACGTAGGTTTATCAACTTCTAAATAATCCTATTCCTCCCAATGAAGGAATCATAGCACGCTTTCCTAAAGTTTCCCAAGTTCTTTCTGTCATAATATTCACCCATGTTTCTTCATCCAGAACACATTCAATGTCGAAGTCTCCTATTCTTGCTTCTATGCATTCTTTTTCTTTGAAGATCTCTGATAAGTTGATATTTCAGTGGTCATTTAGGGTTTCTTTTATTTGCAACAATACAGTCTCTAATTCTTTCTGGGGTTCTGCCATGGTCTTAGTTTCTTGACCTTTCTTATGGTCTTCTTGTCTCATATTCATTCTTTCAAGCTTAGCAATCATTCTAGGGCAATCTGAAACTTCATGGTCCATAGCTTTACAACAAAGAAAACTAGATCTTCTACCAGGGCATTCCTTGGCCAGATGTCCCAGTCTTCTATAACTGTAACAACGGGTTAATCCTCATTTTCTTTTAAATGATCCCCAACCTTTCATGTACTATGCACTAGGATCATAGTAGCTAACTTGCAAAAAATTCTTTCTAGGATCCTACATCCATTGGTTAGTCCAAACATTCTTTCTATGCATAGGTATAACATATCTTTCACTATTCTTATCAAATCTACTTCTTTTTTCTATCTGTGCCCTACTTTTCAAGCTAGGATGGAATTTATCAAACATATCTAGATCCATACTTTTGAAACAAAAATTTCCACTTATATTACCTTTAACAAAACACAAATCTTTCAGATATTACCTCTTCTCTTCAGATCAGACTTCTTTTCTTAGCACAAAGCTTCAAAAGTTAAGGGAAATAGATCTATGCACGAAGATTTTACAGTTTCAGGTTAGATCTTCACACAAAGATCCTTTTTCCTTAGTTCCCAGTAATCACAGTTTTAGTCTCAACAACGGAACCATTTTTTGGCATAGGGGCAAACTCAGGGTTCAATGCTACAACAATGTACCAACAAAACCCTAACTATCGACCCTTTCGGCAACACCTGCGAACCAGATGAAGTATCACCCAAGGTAGAGGTAGGGGTGGTTGTAGGAATCCAGTGTCTACAACCTTAGTTAGGACACAGATCTGTGATTGTATCACCTTAACAGAGCACTTAGCAGTTATAGTTATTCAATATCTAGTCTTAGTTTGCAGTGCAGTTAAACCCTAATAATAAATCAGTGCAACATTCCCATAGATTCAATAAGCACTAAGCATACTAACATAGATCAAATCTAGCATTTATTCACATTATTCAACACTAAGCTACCAAGTTAGATTCATTCATCATCTAAAAACACACTAAGAATTTAATCACATAAACAAGAGAGCAAACATAAAGCAAAAAGCATTCACAACACAGGATATACGTGGTTCACCCCCACCTTGGGGCTACGTCTACCAATTCTTTGTCTTATTTATTAACTTCTCTCAATCTTCTACATGCACAGAGCCACAAAATCCTACTCCACATAGGACAGGATATCTGCGTGCACTCCGCCAAATCCTCCTTCCCTGAGTAGATCTAGGCACAGAGCCTTACACGGCCTTTTACAATCACTTGCACTTAGCCTGACAAGTCCCACACAACATGCACAAAGCACTTACAACTTGCACAACTTACTAATTATTCATTCACACTCATCCAGTCTTACGTTGCCTAGAATTCTACTTCTACATTACAAAATAGGCCTAAGAATGGGTAAACCCATGGGCCAAGATCCCACGATCTCCACTTTCGATAGCCTGTCGAAGTCCCAAAAATAGGTCAAACATGACCAAGGATCCTCAAAACTTGGTCAAGGGACAACATTCATCATGTTTTCTCAGATGACACTCTTCTCTATCTTCTTTCAGTACATATACATTATTATATGTCCTTATGCCTTTAGCCACCACTTGTCTTGAGTTTATAGACTTTATATTACAATCTTTGGAAGTGAACACCACTTCACATCCTCTGTCACACATTTGACTTACAATGAGAAAATTATGTTTCAGCCCATCTACAAGCAGAACATCTTGGGCTTTTCCTTTACCATTACTCAAACTCACCATCAATTTACCCTTGATTTTAGCTGGTTCATCATTTCCAAAGGTCACATTTCCTGTTTTACCTTTACTTATAGACAAAAACTTATCCTTGTCTCCAATCATGTGCTTGGAACATCCATTGTCTATATACCAGGGGTCTTTTTGTTTTTGAGTTGAAAGTACTAGACCACATTTTTCACTATCTTTATTTTTCCATGTGCGGGCATTTCTGGCTAAGGGTTTTATCCTTGGATCCGCTTTGTAATTCTTCAGATGGCAGTTTTCAACTTTGTGGCCTAAGTTATGACAGTTGTATCATTCAAGCTCATTGTTCAATAGGTCAAAGTGATTTGTGCAACTTTGTCTAATCATTGGTTGTTTATTTCTATGTTGCAAAGATTGCTTGTTTCTTGATCTCCTCAATTGCATGTCTCTAAACTCAATTTGACAATTTGCAATCTTATGACCAAAATTAGAGCAGTAAAAATAGTAACTATGGAAGAAATTTTGGTACCTGAAGGATGGCCTTCTTCTTGGCATTTGTTTCTCCATCTTCTGATATCTTTGTTTTTTATCAAGGATCATCTTGTCTTTATTAGTTTTTGGTGGCAAAGTACTCACATGATCTGATTACCTGTTGAATTGGAACTTGATCATGTTTACTGGCTCTTTTCTTTCTAGTTTTTTGCTGCTTGAACCACCTACATAGCCTAGACTAGTCTTCAACAAAGGAGATCTCTATTTGCTCAAAATGTTCAATATTCTCACCAAGATCCTTTATGGCATTCACAAGCTCCTCAACTCTTAAGAAAAAATTATTAATTGTTTCATCCTCATTAATCTTTAGTTGTTCAAACTATAATCTGTAGGTTTGAATCTTGGAATCCTTTACCTTCTCATTACCTTCATAACTGCTAATGATTTTGTCCCACATTGCTTTGGTAGATTCCAAGTGCATAAATTTTACAAATTCTTCTTGTGCAAGCCCACACAGAATAACATTCATATCCTTAGCATTGAAGTTGAATTCTATCTTGTAATCCTTATTAGCTAGTACAACTGGCTTTACATAACCAGTCTCTACCACATCCCAGACTTCTGCACATAAAGCCATTATGTATGTTCTCATCCTAACTTTCCAAAAGCCAAAGTTTGTTCCATTGAACAAGGGGGCCTTATTGGTTCAAGTTCCTTCATGACTTGTCATGTTTAATCTTACTGATCTACCTTTAAATAAAAGGAACTTGCTCTGATACCAATTGTTGTACAACTAAGAGGGGGAGGGTGAATCAGTTGTTACTATTCTTAAACAATTATGCCCATTTTAAACTCATTACCAAACACTCAACGATGATCACAATAATTCAGGGAAGTAAGTGATAGAGTATTCAAAATCAATCACACACATGAAATACACAGAGACAAATATTTCCTAAAAAAACCCATAAAGGGAGAAAACCTCTTCTTCTTAATATGATAAGTAGTCTTTATTTTTTGTACATTATCATTCGTATGAGATCCAACTCCTTTTGAGGCTACCACCTTTGTTTTACAAGAAACAACTTGTTGCGAGCACCAACTCTCTAGTTTCTATAACACCCACTAGAAGGAAGCACCAACTCCCTGAGTGTTCTAGCACCAGCTGGATGGAAGCACCAACTTCCAGTCACACAGACACCAACCTGTATAACATAGACAATGGTTCTCCCTTGCACTACCCTACCTCCCTAGTTTTTCTAGATACAACTAGATGGAAGCTACAACTCCCTATGTTCAAGCACCCACTTGAAACTTTGGGGACAACATTCTTCCCTAGCACCTCCCTACCACCCTGAAATATAAATCTTTGCCTCAAATTTATCACAATGATACAGTATTTATCAATGGATTACCATTCTCATCACTGTTCTGCTACACTACTCTTCTCTGCCTGCATCAGTGTCTTGATGCTTGCATGCCTTGCGCATTCTTTTCTTCTGGATTTTATACTCTTTGTGCCATGTCCATTCTATGCACTATGCCTTTGCATGCTCTTCACTGCGTCATTGTTCTACCCTTCAGGTTGTTCACCGCGTCTTGTCCTACCCACAACATAGCTGAAGAGAGAATAAACTTCCTCTTCTTTGTTCTACATATCTTTCACATGCCGAGTCCTCTACATGATCATCATGGAAACTCTTTGTCTTCTCTGGTGGTTATGTTGAATGTGTTCATCATCAGTGGTCATTTTCCTAATATTCTTTGGCTTCTCTGGAAGTAGAAACTCTTCGTCTTCTCTGTCAGTTACATTCAGTCGTCTTTGGATTCTTTGGATTCTAAGCCCCTTCCTTCACATGAACACCGATGGTGACCAAATGCCTAATCAGAAAGGCACTTCCAGATCTCGGTCTAGTGATTGCTAGCTCCGTTTCTCGATATGACCTTGGGCTATGAACTTCACGTGACCATATGATTACGGGCCCATCCATAAGCGGTTTGAGGGTAACCTGCTTTTCACCCCACAATTCACTACGAGCCTCCACGTGTCCTTTCTCCAAAACCGTGGTTTCGATTGCAAACTACTCATGAAAAATTAAGACCCACGCACGTTCTGGCCTCGTAATGCAATGAGACCGTCGATCTTACGATCTTGAAGGTGCTCCTAAATGGACGGATTATATCGGATGGTTTATTTCACAAAAACAAATCAATGGTCAGATTTGATCCTTACACTCATCCTTTCATTGTTCAATCCGACGTCTAGGACTTAATCAAACATTGAGATGGACGGCTGTCAAAACTTCACCTTGCGGAACTTTGGGATTTCAACTTTTCAAACTTACACTATCCTTCCACTGTACTATGATCAACTATTGAGAATAAACCTGAAGTGATCTTTCAGATCAGATGACTCATGTCCTTGCTGAGGTGGTCTGCTGACGTGCGTGAGATGTGTAGGCAGTGTAGTGGAGTGTGGAGGCAGAGCGTGGTAGTGGAGTGTGACATGTAGCGGGTAGTGGAGTGTGATGTTGGAGCGCAGAGGTGGTATGTATGAATGGTTTGGTGGTTTACTCGGAGGGGGTTTTAGGCGGTAAGTGGTAATGAGCAAGGGGGGTCCGAGTTAACAGGAGGGTGACACGTATGAGGGTCCCACATGGAAAATACCACCAACTCAGACCCCCCCCCCCCCNATGGTTAAAGGTAGAAAGGTCGGGGGGGGTCTGATATGCCGTGTTGACCATAGATCTGAGAGCTCAATTATTGACCATTGAGATTAGCGCACCCTTATTCTAACTTATCCCGTCCTTCCACTTCAGAATGATATGACGGTTGAAATTTACTTCGAATGATTCGTCAGTCGAGGAGTTATTTCGGCTCTTCAGGTCTTCGAGCTTCAGGAATTTCAACATTCAAACTAACGCTCTGGATCAGATGACCCAGATTCACTTCGGACAATCTGACTCTTGAGATCTTCTTCAGAAGATCTGATGAGTGATATTTACTTCAGATGATTGGACAATTGAGATTGTCTTTTGTCTCTCTGGGTCTCCAGACTTCATAGATTTCAAACCTCAAACTGACGCTCTAGATCAGACAACCTAGATTCACTTCGGACGATCCGACACTTCAAATTTACTCTGGATGATCTGACGACTGAGATATATTTCGGATGATCAAGATTTTATTTTGGCTTTCCAGGTCTTTGGGCTTTCGGGTATTTCAAATCTCAACTGGAAATTCCTGAAGTGATTTCTCCAGAGCATAAACTCCTCATAACTTTAGATCCGAAATGAACGATGTTCATTGGATCAAGATCATAGATCAACGACTTGATCTGTCTACAATGCAAATTTTCTTTAGATTAAATCCAACGACTCTCCATCTTTTCTTATCCTATCCTTCTGTTTATTTCGATCCGACGGTTGATGGAAATTTGGGTGATCGAGATCTCAGATCTCAGCCCTTTCTTATCATGTCCTTCCACTTAAATCAATATGATGGTTGTTGGTCCTTTGGATCGATGATCCAATGACCACTGTTGCTCTTCCTCTTGAGCTTCTGATCTCTTTGAATTAGAAGGTTTTCTAAGTGTTCATGGGTCTCGACCTTTTCTCCTCCTGCGAGTCTGTCTCTTGGACCTTGTCTGTACTTATGGAACCCGCTATCTCTTCTGAGCTTTCTCATCTTCTGTACTCTTGAGGTTTGGTTCGTTGTTTTTCTTTCCGTCAATGAAAATCACATTCTTCCTGTAAACATGCCAACATGAGTTTCCCTGCATCCAAATCTATTGAAAACCCAAAAATGTACACTATTGCCCATTGAAATCTGAAACTGAAACTTCAAACTAACAACTGAAAACAAAACTATCTATTGCAATCTGAAACTGAAATTGGATCTTGAAAATATGCTCAGACTTCTAAATTATTTTCCCACAAACCATCCTACTCTAAAATACTGAGATCAAGTTCTAAATTAAGTGATCTCAAAGTTCTAGTGTAACCAAGAAAGAAAATGGTTATTTGACTGCTTTCTTCTCACACTTTCCTTAAGCAAACAAAAAAAATTAGAAAATGGAAACTTAAACTGAAATTTGAATCCAATTTCAAAACTCATCCATATTGAAAAACTAAATCCACTAATTGATTCAAGGAAATCCACAAAAATCTCTTTCTCTGATGTTTCCAACATGAATGCAAATGGATCTTGAATAATATTGACTGTTTGTCTTTCTTGATGACCAACAAAAAGGAAAGAAAACCTTTCATTTTTAACTGCTGATTGTTCTTGTCCTATGTCTTCAATTTCAAGGTCATTCTCAAATGAAATGGCAACAATTTTATCCTCTTTCCTATCATCATTATCAGTGAAAAATTTTGTACATTCTTGAATAACAACCATAACATGTGTTTGAGGAATATCTGAAAATAATCCTTCATAAACTTCCACAGGAGGATCATCTTTCTTTTCAAATGAATCAAGGAAATCAATTTCTTTATCATCATCTTTATTAAGTTCTAAATCAAAGTTGTTACATGTAGGAATAATTTCTTCATTTAAAATAAACTCATTGTTTTCTTGGATACATAACCCTAGAAAAGACTCAAGAATTTCCATATATGCTATTTTAAAACTTTGATTTTCACACACTTGTTCTTGAAATAAGAATTCAGAAAATGAATGAGATGAAGTACAACTTCATTGACTATCATCATATTCCTCTTCATCATCCACATTAGAGAAACACTTTGAACACTCTTGAAAGGATTCAAATAGAAGAGCCACATCATATGTATAAAAAGTATAAAAAATTGACCTTTCATGTGATTTTATCGAAAATCTCTTCTTGGTTTTGAAAATTTATGAATTTGTGGTTTCAAGATATGTGAAATCCTGAATATTTTCCACACATTTCAATGGGTCTAAAACAACCTATTCTTTTTCCATGATCAATTCAGAAGGTAAAATAACTACATAAAATACTGTTTGACTATCATTATCCTTCTCTTGGTCACTTAAAAAATGACAAGATTGATGCATATTTTCATCAAAATGAAAGGACGGTACATGAATTTCATCAATAACATCCTGATCAGTTTAATTTTCATCCAAGAAAGAAGGTACTATTTGCTAAAAGTTTTACTGATTATGATGGTAGTTATCTTCTACTTTTTCTTCCTACTTTTGAAAATAATCTTCATAAAATTCTTTGATTTCTTCCTCCATTAATTATTCATTACCAAATTCATTTTTCATGTGTTGCATAAAAATTTCAAAATCTTCGCAATAGTTTCCACACAGTGAAAAAGAAGAATAATCTTCTTCGTACTTTTCATAGAAAACTATATAAAAATATTGTAAAGAGAAGAAACTAGCAACTGGTAGCTTTTCATACCAAGATCTTGTTTTTTCCTCCAAGGTGGCCATGGACATATTCATCAAGAAAACTTCATGAAATTTAACCCCCAACTTATGTGTATGCATATGAAACTTAATCATATTTAAAGCAACATCATCACCCTCTACGTCTTTGAATTTTGGAAAATATGTCTACCAATCTATATAAGGCATTCGATTTGGAAAAACATGAATATGCAAACGATTCATAGGAGCATACCTTGAATATTGGGAATATATTTTCGAACAATGAAGTCGCCAATAAACTCTTTAAGCTTCAGATTCTTTGGATAGTGGTGTCATCATGAAAGCTCTGAAATATAGATTCTTCTGAAAATGGAGTCGCTAGGGTAAAATATTCAACCAACTTCTATTTTTAACTCTCTGTCTACCCTCGATAATTAGATCTAGATATTTTTCATTCTTTCCCAGGGAATATTTCACCTTCGCTCCCCGAAAATGATGCCAAAATGTTATCACTTTGTAAATTCTCTTGGCTGCAACATAAAATTTCAAAGGTAACCACAAATCTACTTTCAGACTGGAAGCTAGCCTCCTTCCAGTCCAAAGAGGGCTCTCTCCTAATAGTTATTCAATCAATACAATGGCTAGATTTGATGTGGATAAAAAGTGTATGAAATGGTTGGTAGGGCCGAGAGAAATACCCATTGGGCATGGAGTCATAAGGGAAATCAATTCTAGGTTTTCAAAACTTGGTAGAAATATTTTAATATCAGAGGCCAGAAAACCAACTATTGATAGATTTAAAATCTTAAAAGATGGATAGATGAAAAGGGAAACATTCAAAGTCACATAGAGCATCCAATTTAGATGAATTTTGCATAAAATTATCAATATGAAAATGAATATTTGAAACAAGGTAGATACATAACATATTGAAATGATTTCTGCATCAACAATTTCTTATTCAAACAAAGAAGAATACATTTAATGATAACAAAGAAAGAAGCACATACACTAGGAACACTAACTACAACAATTGAACACATAAATCTCTGGGTAAATACTTTAAATGCTTGTCTGCAAACCTTTCATTAATATCCATGAAATATTACAATACCAACAGTCT